>JAJIYU010003194.1:0-27525 GCA_030144865.1 Tinospora cordifolia | reverse complement strand
AGCTTTGGATTGATTTCATAGAGAACTACAAAAGTTAAATCTTGGAATGAAATTTGACTTTGCCTCAAACCTCGACCTTAGAAATGCAGAATTAATTTGAAGAGTTCGAGAACTTCGAGAGTATTTTTGTACAAATTTCCCAACATAGAGAAGTTAAAAAAAATTCTATGTAAATATTAAAATATGGATAATTTTTATTAAAAATGATGGAAAAAAATATAAATCGATATATTTTACATATACAAATATAAATATAATGGTTTCAAACACGCCGTTTAACATTAATAATATTTAATGCCCATTGCACATGTTAAGGATTTTATATTATTTACCTGTGAATTTTACGAATTTTTACCAAAATTCTTCGAAATCCTCAAAGTTTTCATGAATTTTGCTGAAGTCTTTCGAAGTTTTTGCAAATTCGTTGAAATCTTCAAAGTTTTATCAAATTTTTATAAATTTTCTTTAAAAATTAAGCTTTGGTTTGTTAGCTAAAAAATCCAAAATAATTCGCCGAAATTTGCCAAAATTTGGTGAATTTTCATTCCTTGAGTTAATTAAATAAGGGTGGCATACAGATTTACGTGTATGCTACCTTGTCTAATTTCTTTGGGCTATATATTGATCATTTACCTTTTTAGTCTGTGAAACATAATTCTATAGTATAATTCTTGTTTTTGTGTTGTATTTATCAGTTTCTTTATTGAAAAATAATTTGCAGTTCATAGTTTATGCTCTCTTCTGTAATAATCATTTCTTTTGGAGGATGATGCTGTTCACACTTGCAGGGATTTATGTAAAAGAATGCAATATCAGTCCAATGAAGAATGCTCCCTCCTTGGCCTTATCTCCTTGCCAATTTAAACCACTTGGGAAGAGTAATTCTGTAAAAGAGAATGGCTTAGGCTTGATTGACGTTCACAAAAATCTAAAGAACAATGACACATCTTTTGGAACTACTTTAGCTGGTGATGTTGAAACGATAGACTTTTCATGTCACGAAGAACTTGTTGCTTCTCTTTGTCCTCAATCTCATGAATGTGGAACTGAAGAGGCCACAACTCTGTCACGTAGCTCAACAGGTCAACAAAGTCTTTTGCACGCATGGTTTGTCGCGCAACTTGAGGCAGTTATCTCAAGTGCAGGACCTGATGTTAAGTCACTGGTTTTAGCAAATGAAACCTTGCTTCACTTTGAGGTTATTGATCTTAAGCTTAGGAATCATGAAGAGGAACACACTACATCTAGTGGCTTTTTAGATGAGAGGGGTGAAAGAGTTGAAGCTCCTCTTCAGCTTTTGTTCTTATTGAAAGTCGTTGAATCTTCTCAAGGTGGCCTATATGGAACTTATGAGGTTGCACTTAACTTTGTGAATAAGAACATCTGTGATCTTGGATGTCTAGAAATGTCATTTGAAAAATCAGTACTGGGTCAACCTATATACCTAAATTGTATAAGAGAGAAAACTTTTCGAAAGAGATTCAGTTCAACCATTGCTTCACTAAGTTGGTTGGAGGCTGCTATTTCAGATGTTTCTGATCGTATGTATTTTCTCCATCTTTAAATTCTGATGTTTTAACACTTTCTATTTTTTGTTGGATATCACAAAGAATTTACATGACTTGTGTTTTTGTATACATATATATCTTCATGAAAAAACCTTTGCTCATAGATTAATGAGAAATGGTTTCTTGACCTTATTTGTGTTATGCATGTTTTCTTATTGTTGTCTCAACTTAATACATTTTTTTCTCAAATGCCATTAATCATCTACGTGAATCCACCTCCTCAAATTTCACTTTCTCAAGGGGTAAGTTGGTAGTCATTTTCTATCAGTTTCTCTTTAATTACTCTTTGATGTTAGTTTAGGTCTTTGATTGTTTCTATCATTAAGATTAGTTGGCAACAGGTCATAATTTCTTATTGGGGCATCTGATGGTTTTGATAGGATGTGTTATATGTTCTTAATAGATGCTTTCTCTTCATGTTATCTGGTTTACTACTATTTCTAAGCATTTTTAATTTTAGTAATTGCATGCCTTAGTACATATCCATCCTCACATTTGCAATTTTGTGACTTTTAGTTTGTTGACCCTAGGATGAGCCTTACCACAATGAAAAGAGTAGTCAGTTTGTGATGAGGTGGTCATGAGTTTGATAGGATGCCTTTATCATTAAATACTCTGGGAAGGATTCTTCTATTTAACTCATCAACCAGCTTATACTTAATTTTTTCACTCCATTCCCTCCTCCTAATGGCAATCGATTTCATATGTTAGAACTTTTCACTCCTTGATACATTGTTTTCTAACTATCATTATTTCTCCCTTTATAGTTTACTTTCCCTACATTTACATCTAATGTATTTAGTCTACGTTTTATTAAATTGAAGCCTCTAGTAAGCATATTTCAATTACTTTTCTCCTATTTATGGTGCATGCTATTATCTCCTTTCATTTGCTTATATGATCTCCTGTTGTTAAGATGACTTGTTAGATGATCTAATGTGGAAAGAATAGAAATGCTTTGCACATTAATGAGAAAATATTCTTGGAGTGCTCGATCATTACATGATTTTAATTCATTTCCTGGCCTTGGAAATATCATACTTGGGTGGTCTAATCCAACTAGCAGATATACTGGTTTGTCAAAGAGAATGGACTTTTTACATTCCTTTCTTATTGAAAGTGGACCTAATAAGCTTTCTAATGTTTTTCCTTTGGTCTGGCCTTCAGGCTTAGCAGTGCTTCTTTCTTCAACATCTGGAAAGTTGTTTTCAACTTACAAGCTTCCTCTACCTGGACATGTTCTAATTTGTGGTCCACCTGTGAGTTTTTCTTTCAATTTCGATAATTGTTTCATTTTCATCATAAAAAACTCTGTATTGAAGTTGACAAATTTGGATTGCAGGCCTATCTGCTATTTATTATCTAGTCCAGGATTTCTTCCTTTATTATAAGGGAATACTACAATAAGAGACGAACTGAATTGATGAATCATGTAATTTTAGGATCTATCAATACAAATTTAAGAGTCAGAGAAATGAAAGGCAGGAGATCTAAAACGAGGGGACTCTAGGTGTAGAGGCTCCGTTATATATTGTATATTTGAAGTAGGAGATGTTGTCCATTACAAAGTGAAAGAAAGTTATGTAGAGAAGTGAGTTAGATTGGGGCTGTTTTCATCTCCTTTAAAATTGCATTTGCTTTTTGGTGAGGGAGACATTTGGAGCTTTAAAAAGTTTGATCCCACATAGATTAACAAACCACTTTATATTATTTGACAATAAATCAAAATTATAACTAATTATGTGATGTGCTGTAACTTTAGACCCTAGCCTTCGTAAATAAACAAGAGATAGAGGTAGGATCTTGATGTCAAGCGTAGAACCTTGATATCAAAACACTTTTGAGTAATATCATGACAACCCTAATTTCCAACAAGGAGAACATCAGTTCTCTATATCTCGTACTCCCTTCATTAGAATACTAGTAGCCTTGAACCTCTTTTGGAACTTTCAAGTCATAACTTACTGATCCGCGAACAAGTCTTATAGGCATAGAAATAAAAGCAAGTATATAAATAACCAAAGTGTGCGAAGTCACAAAAGTTAGGTCAAGTAGAATTCAATATAATCATCTCGTATTTAAACAAAGTCTTAGTTCAATCAAGAAAGTAAATCCTAAATTAAGATCTTCATCAAAACTTCTCTCCTTCTCCATCCTGGTACTCAGTAGCTGAAGAGACAGAGTGACTTGTCAAGAAAGGAAGATCAGTTGGCAATGCCTTTGTATTGCTCTTGTCACGGGCACTAATAGAACTTGTGAAAAATAAAGAGATGGAATGAGCTTGATGCTTAAATATATCAAAACATATATTTAACCAATTCACTATTCAAAATCCAAAACACATCCCAGTCATATGAATATCGCTTAGGTACAAACTAGATGCTGCTCAGTTGTTGAGCGTCAAACTTATGGTTCAATGATGGCAAATAGATGCCCCCAATGACATGATCTCTTCCATGCGGTGATGCAAACTAAGTTCAATAATTTCCTGAGCTAATGAAGTCTCAACCAGTTGTTGCACAACTTAACCCCAATGACTCCCATGACCAACTACATAGGACAATACCTGAAGTTATGCATAAATCTTGAAGTATGTGTCTCTAGCATGGCCAAATTATTCACAACACAACATGATAGGAATAACATTGACATAGTACCATGGTATAAAAATTAGACGAATTTCGTCGAAATTAGCCAAATTAATTATGTAATTTGGACAATTGAAGCGAAGTTCACTTGTAATTATAAAATTACAAAATTTTGTTGAAATCTTCAAAAAAATCAGCGAAGTTCAATTAAAATCAAAGTTTTGAAGATTTTTGTGAAAAAAAAATGCATAAAAGTCCTAAAAAAAGCATATTTTATGAAAGAATTTATGTAGTGTGCAAAGATTCTTCTGTATAATTATAAAGATTATACAAAAAATCATTCTCTATAAATGAAAAAGATTTAAGACGAGATATGTGTAACTAGTGAATGACTATCCAAGAGAAAGAAGCATGAATTGTAACCTTAAAAAAAAGATGATGGACAAAAGAGCGAGAAGTGAAAAATAAGTTAAAAGTCTAATAGAAGAACGATAAATGAAAATCGGGGTGTATATTAGAGTTTAACAATGAATTTCTTTTTGTTTTTTTTTCTTTTTTCTAATAATTTTAAGTTAACATGTGTAATGTGCATTTTTTTTTTTTGAAGAGAAACTATAGTATTATTACTAGTAAAAGGGATTTTAGATGAGGAATCTAAAATTTGAGTTACAAGGAGTACATAATGTTATGCCAGTTCCCTAAACACTCCCCAAAAGTGTACGCATGACTCATTTTAGTATTTGCTATCCAAGTACAAAACAGAATTTTTGATGTGCATTAAACATTATTAATGTTACATTATATATATTCGGAACCGTTATATGTATACTTTTATATTAATAATGTATTTATTATGTTTGTTTTCGACATTTTTAATAGAAATTGTGTATATTTTAACATTTATATAATATTTTTTTTTGAATTTTTCTAAGTTGGTGAATTTTTACAAAAATTCTTTCGAATTTCTCGAGCTCTTCGAATTAATTCTAATTTTCAAATGTCGAAGTTTGGAGTGAAGTCGAATTTTCGTTCCTTGCATAGTACTCCAATTATTATTATTTTAATGAACCTACTTGTCTACACATTTACATGGCGTCTTTAATCATGTGTAATATGCTACAAGTATCAAATGAAATGAATTACATGATATACATGTCTAAACATGATCTCTAAGACCACAAACATAAGCATGAATATTCATGCCATTAGAAACAACTAGGAGTTTCATGTCACACTTCAAGTCTTATGACAACACATAAATATTAATTTCCAGCTCTGTTATTGTCTAAGCTTTGGAAGGCGGCCGTTCCTTCCAAAGTTAAGTTCTTTGCCTGGGAAGTACTCCTTGGGAAGGTTAATATAGGGGAGGTGCTTCAAAAGCATTTTCCTTGGTTATGTCTATCCCCTTTGTGCTGTCCATTTTGTAAACAAAATGGTGAGACCATCGACCATCTGTTTTGGAGGGGAGGTGCCCTTTTCTAGCTATTGTGGGTCCGTTGGTGGCAACATTTTCCTGTATTTTCGGAGGTCAACGATCAGCTTCTCTAGTTTAGTGTTTGTCCTTATTGGAAGGAAGTTGATCCTAAGTGGCGTGGCCATTTGTTGGTGGCTAGCTTGTCTGTGGTTTGGTGCTTGCGGAAGGAGAAGAATGTGCAGATTTTTAAAGATAAATGCTCACCGCCTAGTTTTCTGTGGGAAGAATCTCAGTACTTGGCATCTTTCTAGATTAGTAATTGCCTTCTATCTTGAGGGTACTCTATGACCGATTGGTTAAGAGGGTGGGGCAATATGGTGTAATTGTGGTGTGAGTTCTAGTCTTTGTTGTTTTGGGGGCGTGTTGGAATCGAGTTCACAGTGTGTTATTTTATCTCTATTAATTTATAAAATTGCCTGTTTCTTTAAGAAAAAAAATATTATGTCAAGATAATCTATGACATGAGAGTCCACGCATCTCTATCATGGCACGTGTTTAAACATGTAAATGAAGCATGCTACACATGGCAATGCATGATTAACTGATATCTAGCAGATGAACATCTATATAGCATGTTCCTAGAAACCACATTTCATAATTTACCTATTTTAGAATTTAAGTGGATTGAAGAGGGTTGGGTTTCCATGGATTGGGATCTTTATATTTGGTCTTCTTCTTCCTTTTGGGGTGATCAGGATATTGAAAACCTTTAGGTATCTTAAAGGATGTGTCTTCAATGAGGATGACAATTTTATGGCCATGGGATCCTCTGGCGACATGTTCTACTAAATCTTTTCTTTCATCCATCCTTGATAACCCTAACTTATCTAATTTCCTTATTATATAAAGACCCTTGTGCAAAGCAAAACTACCATCTAAGTTAAATTTCTAAGGGAGGTTGTTGCCCATGGAAGGTTAACACCAGAGATGTTTTACAGCATACATTCTTGAGTATATGTCCTGCCCCCGACCCTAATGACAACATTTGGAATATGCCAACATTTTTGGATGTGGCTCTTTTTTCAAGAAAACTTGGCAGTTGTAGTGCTCTTTTTGTTTATTACCCTTTTCTGATTGTATCCTTCCAGATAGCGTGATCATTGGTGCATGTCTGCTTAGAGGTTCTGTGATTGATCTGGAAGGAAAGGGATTCAAGAGTAATTTATGTCAATGCCTCTCCTTTGATTGATGTTTGGAAGAAATTTCACATGACAAACGTCAGTATTGTATACTGGCATATTTCATCCATCAATGTACACAAGGCATTTCTTTTTCTTTCTTTTTTTTTCTTTCCCAAAAAATAAATGAAACTTTTTGTAGAATGGCCATGCAACATTCCTTGAAAAATTACAACCACCATTCACCCATGGATCTAAGTTATCTTAACTGTAAGTCCATTTAGAAAGATAAAATTTCCAAAAAAAAAAAAAGAAAAAAAAGACAGAAACACTTGAAAATCTTATAAAATCCTCTTGGTTTCTTGGTGAACAAGTTACCTTTCCACAAGTCCCATAGCACCAAACATCTCTTCATCTTGTTGGAAACTATGTTTATCAAAACAACTTCAAAAATCATCTTTAGAGATTCTAGAAACCCATTTGAGCTCAAAACGTAAGCATGAGCAGGATTACATTTTCCTTAAGAAAGCCCAGTAATCAAGAATTTAAGCTACGGAAATGGAGAATTTGTACCTTAATTGCCTTTGCTTTGATGTAAGAATGGTGCAAAACACCTTTTAGAAGCTCATAGGATGCTCTTGAAACACATATCCATAGAAGAAATATGCTTCTGGGTAAATGTCCAAAAGCATTGCTTTTGGGTGATGGAGGAAGAACATTTCTGTGGAAGAAAGTTGCTTCTGGAAAGCATGCTTTTGTCTTAGAAATTCTCTTCTCCTTGGCAGATTGCACTTCCTACTTCAAAAGGGCGTATCTCACATGTTCTTGTCCAATTCGTTAGCCAATTTTTTTGTTGTCTTTGTTTTTGAGTCTTGATTCCTTTTAGTTGATAAAAAAAAAAAAAAAAGGTTTTCCTATGGTATCAAATACCAGAAATTTAAGATTTTGTTTGAATCTCATCTTCTATGTTTTCTTTAAGGATTTGGGTTCTTGATCTGAATTTTCACTGTTTACAGGTTGCCATACTCGATGGATGATATTTGAACACTTTGCTTTAAGGTCTATTTGGTGTTCAAAAGAATGATTTAGGGTCCTTATGAATTCAAAGTCTATAATTTCATTGAGGCATTAGGCTTGGCCATATGTTTGGTACATTTGTCTTAGTACTTTAGCGAGGTGTTACAAATACCAAAATCCTTATAATAGTTTCCTTGACATGTAATTAACCTTTTCTTTTTCTAAAAGAGTGGTTCACATTTTTATTATTGTAATAAGAATCCTCACATAATTAAGATGAAGCCTATTTGTAGCCAAGTTACACCTAAAATTTTGTTATTTTACTTCTAAAAAAACTATTTTTAATATCAAGTAAAGTAATAATTTATATTAAATTACTTTTGACTTTTTTCCCACATGCCCAACATTATAAGCTTTTTTTTTTTTTTTTTCCCTTCATATTCTATTCTTTTACTGCCAAGTTTTTAACCTTACTTAGCTTTCATCCATATTTTTAAACAATTCTACTATTTTGATTATGTTAAAATACAAAAACATACACACACACACATATAATTTATTTTCTAATAAAAATATTTATTTTAATTATTTAATAATAAAAATTCCATTCATTACACATGTGTGAACACTTGAGTTAAATAATGTTCCATTTGATTAGACGTTGAAATGACTAATTACTTGGGGTTCTGTTTGCAGTTTTCTGCATTGCTATTTCTTCTATTATTTTCTTAAGTTTCTATTTGCTTATGTTGTATAGTTTCATAAAACTTAAGATTAGTTTAATACAAATTGTCTGGAAATTCTGTGATTGTGATAAGCTGCATAATGAACTTTCCAAATTTTGACTTTTGGATTCACTCTACATCAAAACACATTTAACTGTGTGCTTACTTCAATTGGTTATTTGTCTTTCAGGGTTCTGGAAAAACATCATTACTGAATGCTGTTGCTAAATCCTTTGAAGAGCATGAGGAGATCTTGGCACACATGTATGACATTCACCACCACCAGTTAGCATCATCTCATTCTGTGAACTTAACTGTATAAAATCTATATTCTAGGCTCTTCATGTGTTACGTGACAGTGAAACTCACATGTAGAGATTTGCTGGAGTTTTTTGTTTGTCAAGAAAGGTCTAGTACAGGAGAACTTCCATTGATTATGATCTTATTTGGTTTCATAATGTACAGAATATTTGTAAATTGTGCAAGTCTTTCTTTGGAGAAGGCACAGTCAATCCAACAAGCTATTACAGACTATGTATCTGAAGCTATCGCTCACTCACCTTCTCTTATCATCTTTGATGATCTTGATAGCATTGTTTCGTCATCCTTGGACTCTGAAATATCTCAATCTTCTGCTTCTACTGTAGCACTGGTGGAGTTTCTTACAGATATTATTGATGAATATGGGGTAACGTGATTTGTCAATTTTAAGATTATTAATATATCATCCATGAACCTGGCAACACTGGGAGCCACTGCTTTTTTATTTAATCTATTTCAAATCTTTGAGTACACTTTTTATTTTATTTTTTTGTTTAGCAGGAAAAGAGGCAGAGCACTTGTGGAATTGGGCCTGTTGCATTTGTTGCATCCGTGCAGTCTCTTGGAAACTTGCCACAATCTTGGAGCTCTTCAGGTTGCTTCTTTAAATTTTTATTGAACTATCTTAATTATGTTATCATATCAAAGATGTGGAAACATTTAAAAGTGGATGGTCCTTGAGTTATAGAGAAAAGTGATTATTACCCACTTTCTTACCATTCATTAGTTTTACTTGTTGGGATAGAAAAGGGCATACCTAAGGCACAATGTTCTTGTCCATTGCATGGAATGAAAATTCGTCGAATTTTGCCAAAATAATTCGGATTTTCTGGTTATCAAACCAGAGTTTAATTGTAAAAAAAATTACAAAAATTCGACAAACTTCGAAGACTTCGACGAAATTCGACAAGACTTTGAGGATTTCGACAAAACTTCGAGATTTTTGACAAAACTTAGAAGATTTCGACAAAATTCGTGAAAAAATTGAAGATTTTGATGAAATTCGTGGAAAACACACGTAAATAATATATAATTCTTAACATGTACAATAAACACAAAATCTTGTTAACGTGAAAAGACAAGTTTGAAACCATCATATGTATACTTCTATATTTAAAATATATTAATTTATATTTGTTTTCATCATTTGTAATAGAATTTATGCATATTTTTGCATTTACGTAGAATTTTTTGAACTTCTCCAAGTTGACAATTTTTTACAAAACTTCTCTCGAATTTCTCGAACTCTTCGAATTAATTCTGATTTTTGAAGGTTGAAGTTTGAGGCGAAGTCAAATTTTCATTCCTTAGTTCATTGCAATGTCTTAGGACAGGATGATACATGCAGTCTAACCCCCTTATTGGAGAGGCTTTTTTCTGAATAGGCACAAATTTTGTTCTTTACAGGAAGGTTTGATTACCATGTGCAACTCCCTACTCCTGCTGCCTTAGAACGTGCAGCTATATTGAAGCATGAAATTGATAACCGTTTCCTACAGTGTTCTGAAGACATTCTGCATGAAGTTGCTTCCAAATGTGATGGATATGATGCTTATGATCTGGTAATTATCTTGTGCAACTTTAGATGAATTATGGAATTAGTTTGCTTTCTGGGGAGTTAATATAATTATTTCTTTCTTCACCTCTGATTCATGAATTTTGGTTGTGATCGTCTCTATGAATACTTTCTCTATGAATACTTTGCATCAATGTTAGGGCTGTTTACGGGTTGGGTTGGGTTGGGTCACCCGACCCATGTATTTAACCCAACCTGGGCAGGTTGGGTGGGCTCAAGCAAAACCAAAACCAAAACCAATCCGACATACAACAGATGGAGGGCCCAACTCAAACGATCATGAGTCGGATCGAGCCAGTTGGGTAAGTCAGGTGGGCCTTTTGTTAATGACCCCAATTTCAGGTTAATCTTTTAAACCATTCTTTTAGTCCAATCTAAAACTCAGCCTTTGCATTCTCCTTTTAAAAAGAAATTCAGGCCATTCAATCTTTTTTAAAAAATATTTACAACCCAACCATTAATTTGTAAAAATTAAAATAAAATACTTAAATTGTATAAAAAAATATTACTTAAATATTTCAAATATCTATTAATGAAAACTTCAGGATAAATTTGAACCTATTGCAATATATCTACAAAGCCTAACTGAATATTTTTTTTTTGATACAAAAAGTATTATATTAATAGAATAAAATTGTGTTGCCTGATGAGATATCAAGGCAACACATACAAGTTACAAAATATGCAAAATATTTTCCTCTCTACATAGCCATTCCTCAAAATGATACCCTTTCCTCAACTTGGTACTCGATACCTAAGTTGCAAATAAGATATTAGATCTTTCCCACAAAGTACTTTTCAATCTAACTTTATCCAAAAAAAAGCCTTGTGTTCCTTTCTTCCCAAATGGTGTACTAGATTGTAAAAACCATGAGCTTCCAAAATTGTTGCATCCTTCTTGTTATCATGCCTGCCGGGATATTCTGTTCTGCGGGGGGTAAAAAACTATGTATCTATGCGCTCATCTGCTTCACAATTGCCGAACCATTCTATAGTTCCCGAAAATGTGAGGAGTTGTTTCCAAGTTATCCCTGCATAGCAAGCAAATTGATGGGTTAAGAACATAGTTGGGAAGACGTTCTTAAAGGTTTTTTGCTGTATTTAGCTTGTTTAAGCTCGTTAGCCATACTAAAAATCGCTCTTTCATAGGCGCTTTTGTCTTCCATTTGAACTCCATCGAGACTGTCGGCTGGTTTGAGTTATTGTCATTAAGATTTGTCATGAAAGATCGGACTAAGAACACTTTACTTCCTTCTCCCTTCCACATTGGCCTATCCTCTTCATTATTATTCTTTGGCTAAAATCTGTACAACATATTCAGCATCTCATTGAATCAACATATTCTCTGGCTGAAAGCCTAACTGAATCATATATATATGTAACCTATAAATAAAGTAAGCATCACACACATTCAATTAGTCTTCTTCATTCCTATAAATATAATCCAAGTAAAACTTGCAAAATCATCAAAATTTAAACTAAGATAATTATGAGAGTAATGAATTGACCCTTCTCTTGATGGTCATAAATCATATCATAAATCATATATCTTTACCTACAAATTAAATGTCCAAACACATATAAGCAACAAATAAAAGCAAGCATGAAGTACTAATAGTACAATCCATAAAATATTAAGACAACATTTGAAACCTATAGTCCACAGTCCAAGTCCCCATAATTTAGATTTACAAATTAAAAGTAAGTTTTGAAAGACTACATCAAAAAAAGTTTATAAGACAAGTTCAAGTGTTCAACATATTGAATAACTTTAAACTTTTCAACTCATCTCTTCATAAAAAAGACCATGCCTTCTTCTCAAGTCAAAAATTGCAAAAGATGAAAAGAAAAACCATTATAACCTTGCATAATAATATTTGAATAAGTTTTGTAGTTTGGAAAGAGAGAAATAGAATAATTTTCAAGGAAGAGGAAAGAAACTCGGATCAAGTGATGGAAAGACCAAAGATTCTTTTTGCAAGTTGGATCTCTTCAAACAAAATGGAAAAGGGTTATAGCTGTGGAGAATGGGTTAGAAGTTGGCATAATATTCTCCAAGCTTTCTAATTTTGAACTTTTTTTTAATTTTTTTATTTTGATGTAATTGTTTCAACTGGTTTTTTGATTTAGATGTAACTGCTTGGGCTCTCAATCATATGTAAGGAGACCTCTCGTCTCCATTTTGAATATTAATGATTCATGTTTCCTTTTCAATAAAACAATAGTATTTAAATAAGTTTTAAACATTAGATAAAAAATGAAGAACTTACACCAACCAACAACCTAATTTCAGCCTATGGATCATAAACTATTTACTCTCCTTCCTCATTGAAAAGATTTAAAAGAAAAAATGCATTACATTAGTCAGTTATATAAAGGTTAAAAAAAAAAGATCAACAATAGTAAAAAACTACCAAGTGATTTAGTATTACCTTGTTCATCAATCTCGCTAAGTGTTTCACCAATATCAATCATAGGAGGTGAAGATTGAAGCCAATTGTGTGCACATACAAGGGCCTTGATTGTTTTGGGGGCCAATGAGGAACGATATGGATCGAGAAGGGTTCACCTGTATTGAAAGCTTATTTTGAAGCAATAGAGAAATAAGAACTGACATGTTTAACTACTTGAGCAAGCATTGGAAATCTGGTACAACAGTCTTGCTGCCAACTCAAAACATTGAATAAATCATCTCCTTTTCCCCTAACACGAGTCTTAGCTAAGAGTCAGATTTTGATGTGTTTTCCTCACCGTCTTCTTCATCCAATTGTTTTGTTACTTGTCCAAATGGCAAAATATCATCCACATATTCCATTTCAGTAACCTATGAAGATTGACACATATCTTTATTCTCAGTACCAGAATTGTAATGACCCTCAATTTTGTTTTGAAAAAATTTTGGAGAATTAAATAAATGTAATTATGATGAAATATCACATGGGGCATTATTCGAATCTAATTAGAATAGAAAAAAAAGAAAATTTTGCACCCACAACCATGGTAGTGGCCAACACCAAAGGATGACTTGTCTTACTTGATTTCTTTCCCACTTAAGAGAAAACTTGGCTACAAAGATTGGGGAAGCAAGAGTAGGCGGTTTGAGCTGAGAGAAATATGAGAAGTGGCATGCATGGTGGGGAGGCGACACCAAAACGTCTATGAAAAGAAAACCCATCAGCTCAACTTCCATCTTCTTCTCCAAAATTTGCAATAGAAGCTCTGCAATTCCATTTGTTTTCTCAACTTTGGGACCCCAAAACTCAGCTCATATGTAACCAAATTCATGATTTTGGTGTCATTGGAAAGACGAAACGGAGGAGAAAAACATACCTGAACTGTTAAACATGGATGAACAATCGAACATGTTCAAGTAAGGTACAAAATGAAGCTTAAAACATGGGACGAAATGCTCTGAAAATTTTGAGCTATTGACCATAAATGAACCATATTGTGAGGAACACATGGGTAAAATTTCAGAGGGATGCACAAGTAGATTGGCTACAATTATTCCATGAATCTACCATGTTAGTACATTTTGACAGAAACACACTATTTTGGCCTAAGTTTGAAAATATGAAAACCTAGGTTAAGGTTGCCATTTAAGGCTGACATTTGGTGTGTAGAACCCTCAAATATACAAATACTCAGTGTCCCAAAATCACAACAAATTGAGCTTGGAAACATGAGAAGCTGAATTGATGAATATACCCTAGCTGTAGATGTTGTTTGCAACAACTTAGTATGCAATGCGGACCTAGAACACATACAAAATGATGGTTGAAAGCTTCAAAGTAAAATTTTGGTAAATATTTGATGGGTTTAGTGACGATCTGAAAAGTTTGACAATAATTCAATGTGTGGATTTGTCATGGCAAAATTGGAAAAAAGATATCATGTTAGATTGTATGTCTGTTCTAGAATTGGGTAGAGGACCAATATGACACTTAGATCAGAGGCTTAAGACACTTTGAAAAATTTGAGAAAAATCTCAAGTGTCATTAAAGTTGTTGAGGAAACTCTTCCCCAAATTTGGAAGCAGTTGAGTGTAAGACGAAGTCTCGATAAATTCTACAAGTTGAACCATTATACATAAACCGAGTATACATAAAGCCTATATTGTAATCCAAGTGTGTGGTTGTGTAACATTGAATTGATTTGACTCAAAGATGTGTTAGTAGACCATCCACAATCTATGTAATGTGTTGACCTATAAGGACCAATTAACTGAAGAGTTGACTGAGCTGTTTACTCTGAATTATACTGTAGATTGGGAATATAAGCGAAGGGTGTGTAGACTTGTATAATTGATATAGTTGATGTGATCAGGGTTTCCATGGCTGGAGGATTCTTGAGATTGAAAGAGAAGGAATTGTATATATTTGTTGGCTTTTTAGCATGTGATGTATGATTTATTGAATTTTATGTTTGTTCAGGCTTTCAAGATACTGTCTGTGTCTGTGAATGAGAATTCATGAGCTTACTTGTTGTTGCCGTAAACTTGTATGTATACAATAGCCGACCGACATAAGTCCTTAGTTATGGACCACTTGGCTCATGAGAGTTTTGTGTTTGGACTTATGTGTTTCTACCGATTTATGGTCATGATCATCTTGGGGTTGGTTTGACATCTATTATGAATCATCATATGAACATTTGAGTGAGCATTCATATGTTTTCACTTTACCTGCTTTATGATTATTACTTATTAAGCCTAGCAATTGTTTTTTGGCTCATGACTCTCTATTATATTTTTCAAGTCCTTCCAAGTTTGACGAGGATGAAGGTCTACTCATTGATTAGGTTTTGAATATGTTTATTTTGGGTATTTGTATAGGTCTTTTTGATGTATATACTCATACTTTTGGACTTCGCTACGCAAATGAATCTCGTACATTTTATCTAACCTTTAAATGTCCGACTTATGTGATTAAATGTTCCATTGTATGTGACGTTTTTTTATATATGTTGTGGTTATTCGGATGTGTAATGTTTTAACACTGAGGTTTAATAGTAGTCGGACGGGTTGACAGAGTTAGTTTACATGTCAGGTTGTTGTGTTGGTCAGACTGCCTGAGAGGTCTCGACATGAATTAACATTTCAATATGCATCAAACAACTTGCTCAACGAGTATTCAGCCTTATCTGTGACCAATTCACCTTGTTTAACCCGATACATTTTCTTTTAACAAATAGCCAAGGGTTTCAATTTAAATCTTGGATTAGTTACCATGATAACATACAACATCAAATTTGTTTCTATAGTGTTTCCCCAATGCTTGTCATATTTGGCTTTCATTTTATAAGAAAAATCCCTCAACAATGAATTAGAAAAAATAGAATGGGTTGCAATCAAGGTATGAATTGAATAAACCTCATGAAAATATTTGTTTGTGGTCGCTGGTAATGATTCAAAAAATTTCAAAGTAATCTCACAAAAATATTTCAAAAAAGCAAAGAAAACATCAGTTTTGTGCCAATCAATAAGAGTGGGGTAATTTTCTCTATTAAACTCTCCACTCTTTTGTTCTTGTACATGTCAAAAGCCTTTTGAAACTTAGAAGCCGCTTCCAACATAAGGCATATGGAGTTTCACCTTGTTGGTATATCTAAGTAGACAAGACTATTGGAATTTTTTTCTTCTTTTGCATAGGTCTTGAACTTTTGTAGCCTTGTAGGGGAGGATCTTACATACAACACAAGATTCCTAATCCTCATGATGAATTTATCATGAATTTTGATCCATCACTCAAGAACCAAATTAAGAAAATGTCACCTTGAACATGAAAAAATTCGCTATCTACTACCAACCCATTCTAATTTTTTTTTTCTTGTCAAATAAGCCATCGAGTATCATTGGAACTTTCATTATCCATTGTGATTGTGAAAACTTGATCAATACCCCAATCAAGCAAACACTTCTCAATCTTTTTATGAGTAATATCTCCCCTTTGGCTTTCAATGGGACAAAAATTCAAAATTCTTTTTTGTAACTTTCACTCAATATCTATGCAATGAGCAGTGACAGCTAAGTAATTCATAGTTTGCCTCGATCTCCAACAATCTATATTAAGACTCACCATTTGACCACTCTTACGAAAAAAAGATTTAAGCTTTTCCTTTTCTTTGTGGTAAAGCTTTATATAACCCCTTGCCATTGTAACCCTAGAAGGCAATTTTAAACCTAAGGTTCTACTCCTTCACTATACTCATGAAATCCTTATTTCTCAACAAATCTAAAAGGCAACTTGTTTTTATATCCTTCTTGCAAGCAATGCCTTACAACAATTAACACTAAAAGAAATAGCAACCAAATTAGTGCTCGGACTAGATATCTCTCTGCTCTTACTTTGAATAGATAGAGTAGATTGTCCACGAAGAGGGATCTTCTACGGGTACATCTTACAAGACAAAATGTGGCTTTTCAAATTATTGGTCCCATAGCGCTTAGGATGACATGCATAACTGGCACCATAATCTTTACATTTTCAGCCCTAGAGTTTTTTGAATCATCATTTAGATGATTAAAATAAAGCCAAGCATTTTAAGGAGGTTTAGTAGCTTTTCTTTTACTTGGGCTGGTACAGGAGTAGGAGCTACTCTTTTAGTTTCAACAGTTGGTGGATTATCCTCATTTGGAGTTGGTACATCCATTTCAACATCTTGATCAAGGAACAAAAATTTAACTTCGTCCCAAAATTAGGCCTTCGAAAAGTAGAATTAATTTAAAGAGTTTGAAAATTTTGAGAAAATTTTTGTAAAAATTCAACTATGTACAATAGCTTAAAAAATCTATTTAAATGTCAAAATATGTATAGTTTCTATTAAAAATGATAAAAATAAATATAAATCGATGCATTTGACTAATAAATGTGAATATAATGGTTTTAAACATGTATTATAACATTAATAATATTTAATGCTCATCGCATATGTTAAGAATTTTATGTTATTTTTAACTTTGTATTCCATAAATTTCACAAATTTTACTAAAATCTTTGAAGTTTTTGCTGAGTTTTTGTAAATTTTTTTTTTGCAGTTAGATTTTGGTTTATTAGGCAAAAAATTTGAAATAATTAATCAAATTTTGTTGAATCTCGGCAAATGTCCATTCCTTCATCTTGATCTTGTAATGGTGGATTTATATGAAAACTTGACATCAAGCATGTAAAAAAATAAGAAAAATATTAAAATAAATAAAAATAAGTATATTATAAATCAATGGATAGTAAGACTTTGCTTTTGTATATAAGCATTATATACATACACACACAAACACGTACACACACATACACACACACACACACACACACACACACACACATATATTTGATTTTCTACAAAAGGAATAGTAATTATTTTTTTCATTAAACACTCTATGCTATATATATAAATGATGTTTTACCAAAAAAAAAAAAAAAACAAAGAGTGCACGACTCAGAATGAACATCTTCATCTTTTTTTCTTTTTCTTTTTCTTTCTTTTTTTTTTTTTTTTTTTGAGAGAGCACAAGATCATGTTTCTTGCACAACTAGTAAAATTTATCAAGAAGAGCCCGATGAGAATCTTTTGAGAAGATGAGGATTTCATCAATATAAATGAGAGGATAACCCTGAATGAGCTGTAAAATTTTGGTTTTAGCCTTTTGAAATAGAGAAGGGGCGGTCTTTATATTGAATGCCATCACATTTTATTGATAGTGGGATCCTGGAATGACAAAGGTTATATTTTGTAATGTTCTTCGGGATATATCCCTAATTGCCAAAATTTAGATTTGCAATCAAGTTTAGAAAATTTCAAAGCACTGGATAGTTGCTGGAATAAAACTTCTGGTCTTGGTAAGAGAAACTTATCATCTTGGAGAAAAATATTCAATGGTTGATAGTTGATGACAACGTGTATTTTTCCCTTGACTTGCTCAGAACGCTTATTTACATAGAATGCCTCACATGCCCTTGAAGATGTGGGGGAGATCAGACCTTCCTTGATGAGTTTGTTTGTTTCTTGAATTGCTAGAACGAGCTGTGATGGTGACATTTCTTGATGATTGTGACAGTGACATTTTTTGATGAGTTGCTTTTGTAGGATTGATGTCCTCATTCATTTGAAGGGGAGTTTAATAAAGAAATCCATGCTGAACCATAATGGGTGATGACACTTCTTTATAAACTCAGAATGGGAGTTTGCACGACAACTTGTAATACTTTTCTCCTTTATGGAAAGTAACTTAGATGGAAAAGAAATGTGTACCTCTGAGTCAGAAACCATTGTGATCTATGGTATGAAAAATGATCTTGTCTTTCTCCCATGGGATGTCCAAACCATCGATTTTAACTTACCAAGAATAAAATTCTTAGAAAGAGTTGGTGCACTCAAATTCTATGTTTGAACGATATTAGAAGATGGAGTTGGATCTTGACTGATTTACTGATCAAGGAAATCTTCAATGTAGAGTCACTTGCTGTGTTGAAAAATTTTGAATAAGACTTCCAACAGTCACCAGGAAGAAGAGACTAATGCGCCAGTATCAAAGAGAACTGCAATCTATATAAGTTTTGAATAATGTGTGGGTAACACCTTAACAGCTGCATGGGGAAAAAGGTAAGTTGAAGTGTTTACTAGGTAACATGTTTAAAATAAGTGCATTTTGTTCAAAGATTGCTAGTAGCGAATCTGGATGTTAGTCATTCCCAAGAGAGAATAAAGATTCTACATCAAAAAATTCAGTGTCTATAAGCGATGAAATCTTCTCGAGTATGGTGACTTGCTCTTTCTTCTTATGTGGACATTGTTTAGCACAATGTCCCTTCTTGTTAAAAATAACAGAGCAGATTCAATCTGCAACTCTTCTTGTCGAACAAATGATAAACAAAACATCCAAAAATTGTTCTGGTGGCTGCTATAAGATTATGAGTCGGCGATATTCTTTAAGATCCTAGTCTGAGAAATTCATAAGCTCATTAGGAGGATATATCCTTAAAGAAAGATGGTCATTCATATAAAGGAAGAGCATCCAATGAAAAGGTTGTAAAGGAGCTGACCATCAATTTCTTTGGTCGTAGGTTTTCAAAACCCATAGAACCATCATGAGATTCTGGTTTAGGTTCTTGGGTGGGTAAATCATGAGAATCCTAAGGATCGTATGCTGCTCATATCAGAGAAGGTATATCATTCTTTTGGGATGAACCTTCTGAAGGTGTTAAAGGAGCAAATGACTCAGTTGATGGTTCTGAACGAGTTGAGGGATTGATCAAAGACTAGATATCTATAGAGTCATCTGAAGACAAGGCAAAAGATTCTTCAAAGGCTTTAGTAGATGAGTCCTGTGATGCAAACATTTGAGAAGGCTGGGAAGGCTGAGCCATATTCATACTAGATTCAAAACCTAGAGACAATGAATGAAGCATTCAAGACAGAGGGTTTTAAGTATAATTTTTAAGCACTTCCTTTTGTTTGCCTATATTTGAAAAGCGATCTGAAACACAAAGACTTTGTGGCTCCTTTGTATGAGAAAGGAACGATTTGAATGGCTTGCCAAGATTGCTGGAGAGAATAATTTTGGACAATTTCTTGGTGAAGAAGAGAAATATTTTTTTTGAAAGGAAGGTGTAGCATAATTGAAAGAAAATCACAAGGGAGTATTACCCGACGCCTACAAAGTTTAGAATTAAAAAAGCAACAAAACAGTCGATTAAAAAAAGAAATCAGTAAATTCAATTTCTCCACAAAATTTCTCATTTTTAAAACTGATGATAATAATCTTATACTAACATCTTCTCCTAGTACTTAACAGGGGCAAGAATGTCTAATTGAGAACCAAGCTGCTGCTCTGCAGCCTTCTCTGCCTTTGTCCTCAGCTTCACCAGCTGCTTTCTCCTTTCATATGCAACTTGGGCTCTCTCCTTTCGCTTCATCTCAAGTTCCTTAATAGTGTCATACTGATTCCATCCAACCTCAGAAGAGAGACGACCAAGCAAGCAGTACTTGTGCCCAGGCTGAAGCCTCAAAACCTTGAGCGCATCAGGAATAACCATCCTCTTGATCTTATCATAAGGAGGAGGAACGCCCTCGTAGGCTTTCAACCTGGCAAGCGCAGCTGCTCCTCGCTTCGTGTTATGAGGAATCATCCCTCGGATAGTTCTCCAGAGGATCTTGGCGGGGGCACGGAAGTGAATGGGACCATGAGAGGGCTTGGTGTTCATCCTCTTCCGGAGGAAACGAAGGTACTTCATCTTCTGGCGCACGAGGCCGCCGGAGAGACAGATCTCCTCGCACCGAACCACCACAACTTTCTGTCCGTTGAGAAGCTCCTTGGCCACAATGGAGGCGAGACGGCCCAGCATATGGTGACGAGCGTCTACCACAACTCTCCACGCGCAAATCCCTGAACCAGACACCATTTTCGGTATTTTCCCACTTCTTCCTTTCTTCTTCCTGCTCCTTGCCAACCTCCTACTGCCTACTCACCACACTCTGCAACGCTGCACAACCCCGCCTTCTAGGTGAAGAAGAGAAATATGGAAGAGTAGACATGATCTGTGACGTCAATTAGTAAGATGGAGAAAAAACAAAGATCCAAATTAGCTTTGGATAATTTTTTATGAGTCTCACGAGGATGCCTTTCTCTTTCTAGAGCTTTTAAGGTTGGCATGTTTCTTATTTCATTACTTGGTGAATACATCTCAATAGTGAGTTGTTCCATTCTGGCATCAAGATCACTTAAGATGTTCAAACAAGCTTGATTCTGTACAGTTATTTGATACTATTGATGTGTGAGCTCTTGTAACAATTCATTCTGATAGTGAGCATTATGAAATTCCCAATTTAGGTTAGCTTTAATATTTGATACTAGTTTTACGATCGAGTGAGTAGGAGATATGATTGTTATGGGCCGGAAGGCTGAGTCTGAATGCCAATATTTGGATCTTCACGCCTGTCAAGTGTTGGAGGCTGACATGTCTTGGAGCTTGATGGGTCAAAAACTATCAACACATCGTCTTAGGAAGCTTTCAAAGAAACATAATATTGGAACTTGTTAAAATAAGATTCAATAATTCAACAATCTTATCACCTGCTTCATTGCACTGTTGCAATCGACACTGAGAAGATTGTTTTTTGTTCTTCTTAGGCAGATCATATTTGGTACAAAGATCCTCTTCAAGACAATTGTCACAGTCACTCACATCCCACCAAATATGAGGTCTGGGTTGTGCCTTCTCTGGTACTAGAGCGGCTTGGACATAGCTGATAGAAGGTCATGTACCTTGAAAACGAGAGACTTAGTTAGGGAAGATAGTTTCGATCAGACCATCTCGTCCAATATGAACAGCCTGTTCAGACTGTTTTATTTCATGAGTCTGAAAATGAGCTTCATAGTTGGTGAGCCACTTCTTTGGAAATAGTTGCATTAAATGGTTAGTAGAAATTGCTCAAGGAAGAAACATATGTGTTATCGCTACTTGGAATCAATATCAAGGATGAGACCATCAAAGCTCGTTCCTTTTGCAAAGATCTATGGCATGGCTTTGCACTCTATAACAATTTGGTAGTGCACTGTTGTTGACGGAGCAATTTGAACTTGGGGTGTACTTGTAATCTGTGTTTGAAGGCACAAGGCTTGAAGAACATGTGGATCTTTCAAGGATATATTAAAGTTTGGATAAAATGTTAGAAGTATTGTGTTTGAGTTCAGAGTTATCTAACTAATACCAATGACTGCATCTTGACACCTTATCATTCGAGAATCTAGGAGTGCAATCCTAGAGATGACTTCAGTTGATTTTTTGTCGTGAAAGGTAATAACATTTTTACAGCACTAGAATGAAGATGAGTGTATCCATCCTTCTTCCCTTGGTGGGTGACAGAGATGGAAGAGACAATGGAAAGAAATATTCTGATTGAAATTTGAGCTTGCCAAAATCTAAAATCTGAACATATTCTTTGATGGGACTGTCTAGACCTAATTTTTTGAAGAGCTTTTTTATTTTGCTTTGAAATGTAGGTGACGGGGCTACTGTAGACTGACTAAGGTGATAGGGAATTTTAAACTGTGCCATAGGGACAAAATCTTTAGAGCTAGACTTATTAAGATTATATTCTACTTCATACAAACCTTTAATTTTTAGTTGTGAAGAAGAGATTGGGATCTCGTCTTGGGCTCTAGGTTCTAGTAAATTCTCTATTGGGAAAAGTGAAAACAAAAACAAAACAGAGATCAACGGACAAAGGAAACAATTGTTCAACTAATCTGCTAATAGAAAAGTTTGAAGAGAAAACAACATTTAGAAACACCTTCAACGCCTGTCGTCAACTAATACTACTTGGAAGAACAATAATATTTCTTATGGGCTTCTACTATCAACAAATAGATCTCTATTATCGTTATCCAGTGATAAGAGACTAGTAGGTGCAATAGATGGTGATGCAATGAACTCAGAGATATGGTCCAAAAGTGCTTTCCAGTTTTCCATTTGTCTCCTTCTTGTTGCTTTCTATGCAAGCAGAGTGGGGAGTTTGTAGCTCATTTGTTTGGCCGATGTCAGTTTGCCTCTATTATTTGGGAAATATGGAGGAGCCACTTTCCATTTTCTTGATTGGAGTAGGGCAAACTAGTCAGTTTTGTGTTTGTCCATTCTGGGAGGAAGCAGCTAGGAGGTGGAGAGGCCACTGGGTGTGGCTAGTTTGGCTTGTTGTGGTGTTTATGGAAGGAGAGGAATGCTAGGGTCTTCTCAGATAAATTCCTTCCCCCTCACGCCATTTGAGAGGAATCACATTCCTTAGTCGCGTATTGGGTTAGTCGCAGTCCCCTCTCTTTGGGCTATTCTATGTCTGATTGGCTTAGATGGTGGGGCCATGTATTATAATTAGGGTGGGGTTTTTCCTTTTTGTGTGCTTTATTGGCTTGGTTTTGTCTTGTAACCTTCTATCCCTTTTTAATAAAATTTTATTTCTTTTTTTTTTTGTTTTTTAAAAAAAGCAATGAACTCAAAGAAGGAAGTAGTAAGATGGGATGGATAATCAAGAATTTGATATCCTAGAAGAAAAAAAAAAATCCTCTAATGTGTACTGAGGAAAACATTTTTGGTAGCAATAAATAGAATCCATAAACAAAAAGAGCAATCACAAGTAGAAGTATGACTAGGTGCTTAAAACATGGCTCTGATACCATATTATAGTTATTTGGATGGACAAACTTGTAGAGTACAAGCATAGGACGAATGATGACTTTAAGAAGAGATTTCCTCGTCATCACATATGACAACTAAACCTCAGACCACTGGCCTATTCTGCTGGACACCGAGGAGGTGAGATGGGGCCCTGTCCCTTTCAAGTTCGAAAATGTGTGGTTATAGTAGCATAGTTTTAGAGACTTAGTGCATGATGCATGGATGAATGACCAACGTCAGGGTTGGGAAGGTTATAAAACTATGCAAGAACTTCAGAATCTCAAATCAAATTTGAGAACATGGAGCAGAAATTAGAAAGATGAAGAGGAAGTTAGGTTAGCTATCCTCCTAACCGACCTTCAGAAGTTGAATAGGAGCATTGAGTAGGAAGAAATGCTTGAATTATGGGAGGAACAGAAAAAACTTTTAGGGAAAATTTTACAATTAGAATGCATACAAGAAAGAAAATCCAAACAAAAAACCAAGATGCAGTGAGCAAAAGAAGGTGATGCGAATACTAAATATTTTCATAGGGTACTATCCATGAGAAAATCCAGAGTTGCCATCACAAAATTGGAGGATAAGGAAGGAAATCTGGTGGAATCAAATGATCAGATTTGATACATGATTACCGAGCATTTCACCAAATTGTTTATGGAACAGAACCACATCAAATGGGAGGTTAATGGGTTGGAATGGCAAAGCTTATCAGAAGAAGATAGGAGATGGCTTGAAAGGGATTTTGAAGAAGAGGAAATAAAAGAAGCAGTGTTCAGTTGTGATGGTAAAAAGGCCCTTGGCCCAGATGGATTCACCATGGCTTTTTTCCAAAAATCATGGGATATCGTCAAACAAGATATCTTCAATTGTTTGGAAGAGTTCCATACTAATGCAGTGGTGAACAGAAAAGTAAACAAGATTTACATGTCTTTTACCAAAAAAAATTAATGCCACAAGAGTGGAGGACTACATACCAATAAGCCTCACAACTAGTTTATATAAGATCATAGCTGAAACGTTGGCTAATCGTTTAAGGACCGTTCTTCCTAAAATAGTGAGTGAGTATCAAATGGCTTTCGTAAAAGATAGGAAAATCACTCATGCCATTCTGATAGCTAATGAAGTTGTTGAAGAGTACCGGGTTAACAAAAAGGAAGGCTTCCTGCTGAAAATTGAATTGGCTAAAGCCTATGATTCGGTCAAATGGAGTTTCTTGGATTTTGTTATGGCTCAAAAAGGTTTTGGTGATCAATGGAGGAAATGGATAATGACATGTCTAACCTCGGTTAATTACTCAGTATTCATCAATGGAAGACCTCGAGGTAAACTCAATGGATCAAGGGGTCTAAGGCAAGGTGATCCACTCTCTCCCTTTCTCTTCATTGTTGTAGTTGATACTTTGACAAGAATCATTGAAAAAGTCGTACAGATGGGAAAGATTTCTGGAATGACAATTGGGAAAGGAAACGTTGAACTCACCCATATTTTGTTTGCTGATGATTGCCTCGTTTTCCTTCCGCACAATAGAAATGAGTTAAAAGAAATGACGAAAATCCTGTATACTTTCAGTTTTCTAGTCTGAATGAAAATAAATGGTAAAAAGAGCAATTTGCTGGGAATTAATATTAGCCAAAAAGATGTGGAGTCTATGACAGTTGAGATGCAAGTCTCTCCAGGTATATGGCCTATAAATTATTTAGGTATGCCTGTAGGAGGAAACCCAAATAAATCTGTTTTTTGGGAACTAGTTGTGTTAAAAATTGGAAGACGAACTGCAGGTTGGAGACGTAGTTATTTGTCGCGGGAAGGTCGGTTACTACTACTGAAATCTGTCCTAGAAACTATGCCTAATTATTATATGTCCATTTACAAACTTCCATAGAAGGTAGCTGGAGAGATTGAAAAACAGATGAGGGATTTTCTGTGGAAGGCTGAAGATACTTCAAAAGGTCAAAATTTGGTTAATTGGTAGCAGATATGCGAAGATATGACAACAGGAGGACTGGGCATAGGGGGTTTGATCAAGACAAATAAGGCTTTAGGGGGTAAATGGCTGTGGAGAATGCTGGAAAATCCGACAGCCCTTTGGGCTAAAGTCATTAAGAGCATCCATGGTTCTAAGCATTTCGGAAGAAGAGCTGGCATATGTAGAAAATGCAGTCATAGATCCCCATGGAAGGATATTTACAGCCTATATGCTAGTTTTATCCCCCACATTATATGGAAGGTGGGAAAAGGGGATAATGTGTAATTCTGGGAGGATGTTTGGTGTAGGAGGGACAAGCTTAAGGATAAATATCCTAACATATTCAGAATATCTAATAGGAAAGAAGGAACCATAGCTGATTTTCCAACTAATTCTTCCATAATGGGATCTACACAATGGGCGTGGAATTTGCATATTAGAAGTAATATTGGGGAAAGCTTGCATATTAGAAGTAATATTGGGGAAAGCTACCTGGAAGAACTTAACGATCTACTCAACTCTTTACATGGTTTTTAGTTTCAATAAACAAATGAAGAAGACAGGCCCAAGTGGAATTTAGAAAACAATTCTTATTTTTCTAGTGAAGTCTTTTAGGAATCTTTTGCTTGAGCAAGGGCCCAACAAGGTTTACATTCCAACAGAGTTTATATGGAGTATTAAGGTTCTTATGAAAGTAAAAATCCTAATTTGGCTAGTGAGCTTAAACAAGCTCAAGACTTTAGATAATGTCTAAAAAAGGCAAAACCAATTTTGTTTAAATCCAACCATTTGCGTTCTCTGCAGGAATAGTGGGGAATTAGTACCTCACATTTTTTAAGAATGTCAGTTATTGAAGAATCTGTGGAACCAATTGAACAAGCAACATGGCGCCTTGGTCCCTCTGCCAGTTGGATCCTTCTATCAAATTTTGGAAAGGGTGGCTGTAGCTCATCTCCATCACTATTGGAAGGTGATTTTGGTAGTGATATGGTATAGTGTTTAAGAAGAAAGGAACGACATATATGGAAGAGATCCAACACTCTATTTGCTACAGAAATTTCAACTTCTAAATTAGGAAAATGTTACAAATTTTGTGAATGACTATGTAATGGGGAGAAAATTTTGCAATCTTTCTAATGCTTTGGGATGTCTCATCCGGTTGTAACCTTTATTATAATTAATAAAGTTTCTGTTCAAAAAAAAAAAAAAAAAAACATACGACAACTAAACAACATACATACATCTATTTCACCTGCACACACACACATCTATTTCACCTACACACACGTGTGTGTGTGTGTGTGTGTGTCATTTATATATATTATGGCGTTCCACAAAAAAATGCAGCAAGTATATTTCTTTAATTCAACACTACATATAATTCAACACTACAAAAAAAAAAAAAAAAAAAAGTAAAAAATTTTCTTTTTTTCAATGATACTATAAAAATATAAATTAAGTAGAAAACTCACAAATACATACAAATAATCGAATAATGTTCTTTACAAAAAAAGGGCCAGCAAGATGCATTTCTTCAATTTTTTGTTACAAAAGATACCCAATATGACAATGTGCAACTATGCATATGAACTTGTCAAATACACCAGTATTGTCAAGGCGTTGCCTAGGCCTCGCCTAGGCGTCTAGGCCCTCTCAATGCCTAGGCCACCGCCTAGGCGCTAGAAGGGCTTCTCTGTAAATTTTTTAAAAATAGGACTTTTAATTATTTATTTATTTTTTTTAAATTTTAACCTAAATCTAATCACTCCATTCTCAAACCTCTCAAAGTCAAACGACTCGAACCAACTCCGACAATCATCTCTGAGACTCTGGTGATCATCTCCGACACTCCAAGAAGCAACTCTGACGTCTTTTTCAGTGAGCGACTCCAACAACTCTTTGCATCTCACTGTGCGTGTCTCTCCCTCTCTCTCTGCCCTCTTTCTGTATCTCTCCAGCTCTCTTTGTTATGTCTCTCTCTTTCTTTTTGCATCTCTCCCTCTCTCTCT
>JAJIYU010003193.1:0-27529 GCA_030144865.1 Tinospora cordifolia | reverse complement strand
AAATGTAACACTTCAAAAGTGAAAACAATACATTGTTGCATAGAAGACTAATTTTTAGGATATTTTTAATGGTTACAACTTTCAGAAGTTTAATGTCTATATTACATTAGTAACTCATTAAACTCTTATTTGTTAAATTATTACTTTTGCTAGTTTAAAGTTTATTAAACTATATTATATGAGGCTTACAATTACATTAACTTATTAATTAAACTATTTATAATATATATATTTCTTTCATAATAAATATTATTCATATTTAAATAAAATTATATTTAATTATTTAAATTGTATAAAAATTATATTTGTATTTTTTAAAATCATTAATTTATGTTTTAAAATATTACTTTTTTATTTTATAAGTATTATTAAATTTTTTAAAATTATATTTTATTTTTAAAAGAATTTATTTATAAATATTATTTATTGAAGATTTTAGTATATATATATATATATATATATTTGGTTGAACAGTTGGCCCGCTCAATCGTGGCATGACGCCCACCATTGAGTGTTTATTAAAGATGCCCTTAGTTTCATTGTAACCAAGTGTAGTATAAAATTAATAACGTTCCCTCCACATTGATTACATGACATTTTTTTGTCGCAATCCATTTTTCGTATTAGATATCCTCTCATAGATAATTCTAATTTGTTCATTTCTCATTCTTTAATTGGGACATCAATGTACAAAGTTGCATTATTCATCTGAATGGGAAGCTTAGCAAATCTCCACTTTATGGTGAGTCTAAAACGAATTATAAAAACATTTAACTTCCACTTCTATCCCAGCAAAGAGGGCTGCCTGTTGTTATGACATGCAAGTGCAGAATTAAACTCCAGACTAGTCCCACTTCTGCAAAGGATACAGCGGGGATATTGGGGAAGGTCAAAGACCAAAAGAAAAAATATATATACATATAATTACAACTCTTAAGGCAAATCCTTCCAATCTCTCCACTGTGCATCATTCATAAAAAGTATTGGACCAAGTTATAATCATCTAGATAGTCATCCCATAAAAAGAACTGGATAAACAAGAACAAGAAAGAAAAATGATAGAAAAAGAAAGAGTCCCATATCCAACCAACCAAGGAAAAATATGAAATAACTTGAAGAGATGGAAATTTGAAAATAATATTTGAAACGTTTGGTTCACCGATAGCACGAATTACATAATGGGGGAAAAAGAAGAAAGAACATAATTATGCAGTAACCATTTTAACTTATAGGAAATGATAATGGACATACATTATTGAAGCTTATCTCATTTGGATCGTTGGCTCTGTGGTTCACTGAAGAAAAGCCTCTTTAAGCCATGATATAAAGGCTTGCTTCCTTGATTTCTTCAGAAGATTTTACCCTTTCCCACTGACTCGCAGTTGAATATAAAGGAACAGCCAAGCTAATAGTCACCACCTCTTCTCAGATAATGATATTAGCTGCATAGAAAGAGAGAGAGAGATAGAGAGAGAGAGAGAGAGAGAGAGAGAGAGAGAGAGAGAGAGAGAGAGAGGCAAAAAGAGCTGTCAGCAAAAGCTTAACAATCTAATGTCAGCAACACCACCAAGCTCAAAGGCAAGTTAGCATTTAACGTGAAGTCTTAAACCAAAAATCTACTTTTACAAAAGGCTGCATTGTAAATGACAGAATATTATACATATCATATACATAAAAGGAAGGGAAACATGCTGCATAGGTGTAAAGTCATGCAAATTAACTTCTATATAAAAAACAAAGTAACAGCATACGAATATTTACAAACCTGGCGAGCAACCTGGAACAATCGCCGACTATCCCGAGAAGACTCCACTATCAAGCTAGAATTTTTCTGCAACTCGGCACCACTTGGCTTCTCCCCTGACCGCTTCTTCACATTATTTTTCTTTTCTAGAGGTTCATCTTCCTCAGGGCAGCTAAGAGATTCCTTCTTGCGCTTCCTCCGAAATGTGTACTTTAGAAGTCTATCATTTACAGCTTGAGTAACAGGAGCTTTGTTCATAGTTTCACATGTTTTTTCATCTTGAGCATCAGAACTTGGAAATGACGCACCAGCTGTCTCAAGAATTAGTTCACAACCTGAAACCACTGAAGGGTATGCAACATCATTATCCCGTCTGCTCAATTCCAATTTATTTATAGATTCCTTTTCCACATCCATGGGATTCTGACCAATTGCTCTGTTTGTAACTTCAGGGTTACTTCTAGCCACATCCGTGCATCCCAACTGGGAATCCACATCGTTTGCATCCATTGAAGAGTTTGGGACCAAAAAGGAGTCCAAAGTTTTCTGTACTTGTTTAATTGTCCTAGAAAGATCTTCGCCAGATTCCTCAATGCCATTCTCCAGACATGGTTGAGATTCGCATTTAGAAAGAGTAGATGGTTCACGACACTGCATGTCCAGGTCAGTGTCTGAGGCAGCTTTGGGATTCCTGTAATTAGTTCTTCGTCTTCTGGAAGATCTGCGGAAGAATGCAACATGTTGATTTTTCCCACAGTTTTTATCTTTCTGGGATAATTCCTCCAATCTGTTAGCATTTTCCTCTTCTGAACCCATAATGATGTCCATGGGAGACACCATAGTGCAGACTAGATCTCCTGTTACATCCTCTCCAATGGTTGATTCATTCTTCATGTTTAAGTATCGATCATTTGTTTTGTCCGGCAGAGGCAATTTAGCATTCAGTAGGTTCCCTTCAAATGCACGAATTCTTTGAGTGCATCCATTTCTGTAGAGCTCAGTTTCTTTGCTTCTCATTATTAAGGAAGCTAAGTCAGAGTTACCAGCACAAGAATTCACAGATGGAAATACTCCCATTGCTTGATTCTGTGCAATTGCATTTCCTAAAGAAGAACATCTTGATACATCCATGTTTGCCTGATTTAAAGGTGAATTATTAGCATCAGAAGTTGATAGAAATTGGTCTTTTGAATCCAGAGGACGAAATAAGATGGACTCAGATGTATTTTGCTTAGTGTCTTGTGAGGGATCTGCACAAATAACTGCTCTCTCCTTTACAACTTGCACTTTAGGAGGATGCACTAGATTACTTTTAACCTTCTCTAATTCATCCTGCAATGCTCTCAACTGTGCTCTAAGGTCAGTTACCATGTCCTCTGCTTCATGAAGCTGTGCTTCAAGCTCTTCAATTTTTCGTGTTTGGCACAAAGATGCAATTTCCATTTCAGCAATCTGTGCAGACGAAACGGAAGATCACTAAATTAGGTTAGTACATGCCTAATGAGGAAAGTGGAGCACTGCAATGAGAACTTTGAACAAGTCAATTTAATGTAATAATATTTTTCTTTTAAATCTTTGATTTGAGAACCACACTGTAACACTTGGAATCATGTCTAACATGACTCACAATGGTAGAAAGGTATATGAAGAAGACTCCAGGACTTACAAATGGCACCAGCACAGAGCAAAATTCAAGAAGTGACCAATTTATGTAGTTTATCACATTTTATTTTGTATTCACTATTGATGATATAAACAGAACTTTTTGTACAGAAGTAGTGTTAACAAAATTCATCGGTCTCTATATTCCAAAATGTGTTACAAGGGTGCACAGGCCAAGATCAGTAGTCCTTTCAAAAGGATATAAAACCACCAAATCATTATATTGATAGTTTTGCACTGCAGTTATAATTTCCACTTAATCAAATGAACAACGAATTCAGTCAAATCTAGATAACAGAAAAAGAGAAAAGTTGCATGCTACTTAAATGTTTTTAGTTTGTGGACAATGTCTACAATTTTCCTTTCCAATAGCATCAAGTAGCCACCTTGAAGTCAAATGTCGTTTATTTCAATATTTCAAGTTCTTAGAAAAGCAAGACAAGAGGGAAAAGAAATGGCTAATGCTTCTTGAAGTACTACCTAACATGAAACTTGACCGAGACCCAATCATTATAAACACATTATGTCCAAATAATGGGCTCAAATAACATGCACAACACATTATCTACAGATCCCATACTTTCTTAGTTTAACTTACCAATTAGATGCAGTCAAATGTGGCACATTTCCAAATAATAGGGTCAAAAACAAGTAGGAAACATTCTCTAAGATCCCATGCGTTTTTATTGTTGAACTTACTCATTGGATGTTGTCAAATGTGGCATACCCAATAGGTAGGAAAGTGTAATACCTATAATTGCACAGTAGATTTACTCAGATTAGAAATCTTATTACCTTTTAAAGGCAGGGGAGATATACTGAATCATAAACAGCTTTTAGTCACTCAACGTTAAATAGATGCTTGATCACTCAGAGTGATTTCAAAAGCTTGAAATCACAAGGGAACATAGCAGGATGTTTATAGAAGGGATGTCGAATGATACAAAACAATGGATTTTATTAGGAATCCAGGATCTGCGAATAAAGCTACCACAACTGAACAAAGCCTTTTCCAACTAAATAGGCTTGCATGAATATACTTTGGCCACTCTATTCTATCAAGGTTCAAATATTTGGTGATATTGCCAGTGGTAATGTCTTCGCTAATCACAAATCATCTATATATTTACTAAGGGCTTTACTCAGTCCTCACAAATTCCAGTACATATGCCATTACATTAGCCTTGCTTCTGTACCTCCTGTCCTTTCAAAACTCCAGCCTTCCATTCTGGACTTCGCCACTTCTTTTGATGATAATGTATCCATCAATTCTTCAATTGAGTGTCTCTTTTTTCCAAGCTATTTCTATTTTGTAGAGGAACATATACATCCACCACATCATTATCTTGCCCTAAAACCTCACTCATAAACCCATTACTAAATAGCGGCAAAAAAGTGACCTTTTTCCTTTTTTTTTCTTCTTCCCCCCAGTTCAGAGCCTTGAAAAGTTGGCAACAATAAAGACAATTGAAGGACATGCAGTTACTTTTCCAATCTGAAATTGAAAACATTCTGTGAATTCTTTCGCCTAGCTAATTATTTGATCCAGCTTTTTCACCAAATTTCGACCAAAACAAAAACAAAATTTTCAACTGCAATCCCAATTCTTAGTGATCTTTATCCGTGTTTCAACCTTCAAAACAAAGTTGAAGAAAGAATGTCATTGAAGTAGAGGTGTGAATAATTTGAAATTTGACTTGCAAGTTATAAATCTATACCCACACAGGCATGGGTTTGATGTAGAGGACAAGATATATGGCCCAGAGCTTTACATGATAAAAAGAAATTGGGTCAAGTAGAGCAAAATGAAACCCCAAGCTCACAGATTAACTAAAAGTGATGCTTGTCAGAGGACCAAAAAACATGATAGCAGACCCCATTTGGATGACCATTAATGTGCGATGTTTATGTCCTTAAGCTTTTAACATAAGGTGGGTGATGACCGACAAGGCTCAAGAAGCCTTACCAAGTTGAAACATTGAGATCGATACAAATATTGGTTGTCAAATTTAGAGCTCAATGCATTTTCCATTTTTGCTGAAACATTTAGAAATGGCGCTACCATAGCATTTCCAAAGACAAAAATGCTACCAGAAACACAGTATTGAATACTGATCAACGTGAAAACCACACAGATATTTTGGTTATCTTTGTTCCCTTATAGTTAAGGATCTCTCTGAAGTATGCTTTCATTCTCTTATTCTTCAATGTAACTAATGGAGAATTAAAGAATTGAAGATAGACACACACTTCTCCCAAGATAGTTTAAAGCTGCTACAAATATTGGGGACTATTCTAACCATGTTTGCTTGAATTTGACAATATCATACAAATATCCAATACTTAGAGGTGGCAATTTGTAACACAACACAATAACTCGATCCAAATAAGACATACATTTAACAAGTTTCCAATGAGTATAAATAAATTTGGATCAAAACAAGTTAAGCACAATTAAACACAACTAAATTTTAAGTCATAAACAGGTTAACCTGCTAAACTCGAAAATGACTTGTTTAATATGATTATAAACAAGTTAAGAGACAGATTATGAATAGATTAATTTAAAATTAATGTATTTATTAATATGTTGATGACATAAATTTTTTTATTTTTTAAAAAATCTATTTTAATTCATATTATTTTTAATAAATTATTTATGTTTTATATTTTTATAAAAAAAATTTTGTAAAAAAATTTTAATTGGTTACAAAAAGTTAAATAAATTATATATAGAAACACGAATATGACACAATTAATAAATGGGTCAAGTTTGAGTTTGCATTTCTAACACGATTAATAAATGAGTTAAGTTTGAGTTTGCAATATATAGATAATACTCATTTACAACATGACCAATTTATGATACATTGACACGAATTGCCACTTCTACCAATATTGTGGAATTTGAATTCAATTATTTTTTGTATTTTGATTATTACCTGAGAAGGCTGAAATTGAAATTGACAAATCCATCTTCCCATTATTGAATTTAGTGACATGTCCAACAGATCCATCATCCATCTTTACAAATTCTACTAAATGTTTTAAACGATTACATGATAAGAATAAGAGGAACAAGGAAAAAATAAAATTGCTCAAAGCTAAGGATACATGCAAAAGCTCAGAAATTCTGCCAAATGTTTTAAAGCAGCACATCAGGAAAGAAAAGGGAAGAAAATGAAGTGCTAAAAGCTCAGCATACATACGTAAGCTCACAGAGAACTTTAAATGTTCCATTAATTTTGTATACAGGTTGGATGATTTTGACTAGGAAAAATGGAGAAAATGAACATTCATAGACAGAGGCCACAATATCTAATCAGCCACATTGCCGTGCTATTTTACCTTCCTAGCCCCAATGGCATGAAGCTGCATTTCAATGTTAATCCACTATTTTATGACTGCCATTTTCATCAGGTTGGTCTAATCTCAAGATTTATTACGCCATCGTTTCAAATTCAACAATTACACAAAACATAGAACACTAAAACTGAAGGTATAAATGCCTCACCAAAGTAAAGATTCCAATAGGGTAATGTGGCAACAGAAAATTAATAATAAATCTCTCAAGGTTAGGAACCAAATTGATTCCTCCGTCAGAGTATGGTCTGGTAACGAAGCTAGTTAAGATTGTTTCCAAGCTAGTTAAGATTGTTTTCGTATCCACTATCCAGAAATTATAAGAGGAAAGCAAAAATATAAAATAAAATAAAATCTCTCAAGGCCTCTTATGTGGGAGTTACACCCACCAGATTTGCAGCAAAGAAATGAGAAAGACGAAGAGAAGGTGAGAGACATGTTGCTCTTGGCTGGTTACTAGGATTAAATTGTAATTTGTAAAATATATATTTAAGCCTTAAATATTAAGGAAAGAAAAAAGAGGATGAGAACGTCTTTGTGATTTGATAATAGCTGCGGGGATGACTTTTTTTTTCAAGTAATTAAATTACAATTTTATAACCTATCCCATGAAATCTGGGTTAAAAGTACATTTCAAATTCTCTAACGTAGGACATCGAAATGAATTGGATGCATTAGCATCTTAATTCAACCCAAAAATATATCATAGATAGATAAACACGAGTTGAATCTAAGAAATCTGCTACATGGACAGTCTTATATACCCTCATGTCAAAGTCACCTACAGGTCGAAGAAATTCTGCAAAACAAAAAGATCGCTGAAACCAACATGAGCTTCTCTAGTGCTTCTTTTGCAACCTCCTACTATAATTGCATTTTCCAGAAGTTACACAATCAAAAGCATATGAACTGCTCATAATGCTATAGAATTCATTTTTGCAGGCAATTCTTTCCAAACATGTATTATATATGTTTAAATTTCTATATTGAGATGTTGCATATTATTAATTTAATTGTAAATCACTATTCCAACTGATATTCATTCACCTATATCCAATTAAGACTCTTAAACAACGTTTGGGGAGAATAGCGAAAGAATTTAAGTACAATATAGTGAACTAGATGCACTAGTCTACCAGTAACATGTTTGCACAAATATTTCAAACTAGGATTGATGTAACTGAGACATTCTATGCCTGGCATAAAAATAAAACTAAATAAATTCCAACCATGGTAACAGGATTAAGTGTTCAGCTTGAGAAACTTAGAAACCTTAGATGGTTCAGTTCATCTGACAGTCATGGTATTTTCTCTCTTCTCTACTTCTTTATCCCTTTTCTTCACAGATTTCAGCAATAACTTTGCTAGATCATTGCATCTTTATTTTGATAAAATCAAATTTTAATGAAACAATCACCGAAAACAAATTTTAAAAAGAAACTACAATTTGTTTTGCATTGCCAGTTTGCCAACAATATGCAGTTCTTTCTTAAAACGAAGAAGCTAGAGAATGTGATTTCCTCACTCTGGTGCTTTTGTTCCATGTCTAGCCTCAAAGTTAACATGGGAAAAATCCAAATTTTAGGTATTGACAATGAGCAAAGTTTGCTAATGAGATTAGATTCAAAGGTTGGGCTGTGCTATTGGGCCTTGGCCTCTAAAGTAATCACAAGCTACCTTTGAGTGGTAATCCCCCCTGCGCAAGTCCTTTTGGGCTCTGTTTGTGTCAAAAATATCTCATAAGCTAGATGGGTGAAAAAGAGGGTTCCGCTCAAGGGATGGAAGACTCACCCTTATCACTTTGCTTTGTCATTTTTTTTATTTCTATTTTTTTTAACTTTTTTGAGAGAGAGAGAGAGAGAGAGAGAGGAGGCATAGCTTTTTTAATTAACAAAATCCATGAGCATACAAGGTGCCTATTCTAACCACAATTTGTCAACTTTAATTTGTCAACAATCCCATTATATTATCTATCAATACCAGTTAGGGTCACCAAGGTTTCTGACAAGAAAGGCCAGCCCTATGGCAGGGCCCAAAAGTGTGATGAATGCTGTCACTCTAGCTCCTAAAATCACATTCATCTCACTTTTTAAAGTGTGATGAATGTGGTTTTGGCAACAGTTAATCTAGTCTAGTTAAATTGTTTGAAAACTGACTTCCCAAATTGCATTAATCAAACTTTCAATTTTGAAACAAATTGACTTCCAAAGAAAATCACATACCATTACATTTTCAATTCCTAAATGTATCACACTTCCTTTTCCCCAACATGTGTCTTTTCACTTCTAATATTTTTCATTTTTTTACAAATGCCACCACGCAAGCCATCCCGACAACACCCCTTCTTCTTTTCCCCCCAAACCTTTTTATACTTTGCTATTTTCATTCCACATTTTTTTATTCTTTTTTATTTCTTTTGAAGATCATTATTTCAATGTTTCCACAAGCCCACAGTCAAGCATTGAAGTTTGAACAAAGCTGAAGATTGCAAAGCATCAATATTTTTTCGCTTATTAACTATTTAATTTTTTTGTATCAAATTTGGTACAATTTTTTTGTGTTGATTTTGTAGCTTTCTTATATTAAATTTTGTCCAGATTATAATGTTAAAAATATAGGAATTTTAAATATGTTGTAATTTTCATTTAATGAGATTTTTCCTTTTTTTTTTGTAAAAAGTTTATTTTGAATACTTAAAATGTTTGTAATATATTATTTATATAACAAACTTACATCTATAAATCTATACATTTGTAACTTATTGACAATAAACATATGTGTGTGTGTGTGTGTGTGTGTGTGTGTGTGTGTGTGTTTATTAATGTATAAAATTAAGGGTCTCACTTCAGTCTAGAGAGGCACTCCTGATGAGAAAATGAAACCATCTTTTCTTGGAAAGGTGAAGACAACTCAAGTGACTTATATTGATTAGCTAGAGAGTGCTTATTTAAGGACATACTGATAAAGGTGGTCTTGGCATTAGGAATATTATTCTTCATAACTACACTCTACATTCGAAAAATATACATGGAAATTTCTTAAGGAGAATCAGTCTCTTTCAGATTGGATTATTATGAACAAGTATGCATCCATTGATTTCCATAGGGGAGTCATCTCATCATAGAACTTACATAAAAGCCCATAAAAATTTGTGATCTTTCTTCTTCTTGACATGTTTCCTTTTTTGTACCCATCTGCTGGTGATGGAAGCTTATTTAGATTGTCTAACGATTGGTGGTTTGATGATTCCTCTCTTGTCAACCTATTTTGAGACTTGACCACATGACACCCTTCACAAATTCCCCCATTGCCCATTGTATCAGTTACAACAAAATTTCAAAGCCCACCCAATGGAAAGTTCTCCTCCCCCCACCCTCACTCTTTGCCAGCAATTTAAGTTGCCTTTTTTTTTTTTGGAGTTAGTCTATCACTCTCTAGATCAAGATAAGGTTTGTTTGGTCTCTTCACTCCTTTAACACCTTTTCCACCAAGTCCTTCTTCCACCATTTCATAGACCACAAACCCTTCTTCCCATTCCCTTCAGCATCTTGTATTTGAAAAGCTCAGATACCATTGAAAGTTAAGGTGTTTGGGCGGATCTACTCCACATGATGATATGCTTTATAGGAGATTACCCCATGTTGTTTTGTCACCTTGTCGTGGCCCATTTTGGTTTAATGATGCTGACCATATCTTTTCACTGCTCCTTTGCTTTGAAGTGTGGGAGTATGCATTTCAAGATTGGTGATTTGTTTTTAAATTATTCGTCCAGCGATGAATGTTAGAGGACAATGAATGTGCATGGCTTGCAAGTTTACAATGTAGAGTTCATGAGATCAACTAAATGGGCTACTCTTAGGTTGTTTCGGTTGGAACATAGTCAGCATTTTCATTGAGAAGGCTAGAACTATGGAGACTCTCTGGACTGGTATAATTATTTTGGCTAGCTTGTGGACTATAGCTTTTAAAACTAATGGGAACTATTATTTGAACGATTGTGTTAGGAACTAGGGGAACTACTTGAACTAGGAGTTGGTATCGTGGTTGGTTGTTTGGTTATCAATGTGCTGGCTTGTTTTGGTTGGTCCATTGCTGTTTTTTGTGGTGTATCCCTAGTACCTCTTGTCGTGAAAGCTTTGTATGTTTCATATTATATTAGTCCCATATGTGTTTATTCTCAAAAAAAAAAAAAAAACAAAAAAACAAAAAAACAAAAAACAAAACAAAACAAAACAAACAAAACAAAAAAATAAAACAAAAAAAAATCGGAAAATAGAAAGACTACAATAGGCTAGTTGAAAAAATGCAACCACATTCCTTTTTCATTTTCTCCCTAAGGTAATTAGTAAAAAGAGGTTTCTCTCAATGTTTCCAAATAATCAAAGTGCACAAATAACAATCTTATATTCCTTTCAACAAAGCTCAGCTCTTAATAATGGACCTTTAATGCAGTAAATTTACTTGATTTGTGACTTGGAAGCCAAAGGTAAAATTTTGAAACAGCTTCTTTACAATGTAGAGTCAAGGTCGCACATAAAACCCAACTCAATCATCAAAATTGACAATGCCTCATACACATGGAAAAAAAATTTTATGATGAAGAGGAGACTTACAAAGAATTGATGATTAAGGTTTATGGTTAAAACTTAAAAAGAATGCATTTTCTTCAAAAACACTAAGACTCATTACACTTGAAAATAGTCCCGCCATTTCTCAAATTGTTCTCACTTCTCAGTGAAGCTTCCAATCATGAGACAAGAATAATCACACCATCAAGTTTTATTGATTGGTATGGACAAGGCATAAAATGCTACGTCATATTGAGACTGTATGTATCAGAATCTATAGAAGATCCTAGAGTAACTAGAAAAACAGAAGATTCCAGGTTTGTTTCAAATAACACACTAGAAACCAACTAAAATTACAACTCCCAACCTTGTTTTTTTTTTTTTTTTTATGTTGAATAAGTGAAATCTTCCAAAAAACAAGTTGAGAAATAGAACTTCAAACAACAATTCAAGAATAATCAAACACACTCTCCTGATCAACTTGATAAAATCCAGCCATTATCCGAAATTCGCCAATTTCCATGAGCTGGTATGTAAACTATTGCATCATATTGCAGAGAACATAATACAAGAAAGCTATATTTCACTTCAATGATCTACTTGCCATGAAACAAGCTTGATCACTCAGGTAATCTCTCTCACACAGTTGTCCAGTCCCCATAATGGCGGCAATGAGATTCAAACTCGTACCTGCTGAATACAAACTGGCATGCTACACAACAAGGCCAATTTCTTTCTGGCATGCTCTTTATTGTAGAAAATCCTTGTACGACTTTCCTATAATCATGAAACATATGCCCAACAAAGATGACTCTTAATTTGTTTCATATGAGACAACTTAAACCAAATAAAGCTACAACTCCTAAGTTAGTTGTTTAGGATAATTAAATCACCTAAATCAGGTCTTGATCAAACCCATATAAATTTTCCACATAAGTTTGAGCCAAGTTCCAACACTTTCCCCATGTATTTAATTGACCAAGAAAAACCAGATGATACTTATCTCACAAAGTGACATCATGAATTAGGCACATATTCTTAATAGTGTAAACACCATCAAAGATAAACCTTTTCTCATTTGACATGTTGGTTCATGATGTAGAAAATACGAGATGGGAGAGTATAGACAATTAGGCCAGGTAGAGACTGTAAGAGTCAGTGTTAAAAGCTTTTGTTTGTATCGGTCATCCTTTCTAATAGCGAATAGGGCACCAAGATTAAAAGAGTTGGCATCTCGAAGGGATAATACAATATGATCATTCCTTCAATATCGTTTCCTTTGGGTAAACAAGTATCTTGCTAGTAATTCCAAGATTCACTCTTTGGTCATTAAGTTTTTACCCGTGGTCCATTTTTCAGTTTCTTCGTCCATGAAGAAAGAGGGGAGCATCTACGAATCCACGAGTTTGTGAAGTTACATATGAAGAAACATTTTACAAGACAACACAAAGTCACTCAAGCCTCCTCGACGCAAACATCAAGCAATGAATAGAAGACAAATAAGATCAAGATACAAAAACTCTCGCTAGCAATTTTTTTTTTTTTTTGGGTAAAGGCAAATACAATAACTAAATTAAGGTACCTATTGCAAAATTTACAAAAACTTTCTAACTATTCTAAAATGGTCAGTATGGTAGTAGCCTCATCAACCTCATTTGTTTAGGGTGTTACTTACCTCATAAAACAATCGAAAATGACTTACTAATCTAATTAATTGTGGACTGAACCTTTTATCATCTATCATTTTTCTTTGAAATTTGCAAAAAACAAAAAAATATATTTTCCCTTCAATGGGTCTCCAACTGTTCAATCATGTTTTATAAGGATTGACACCAATATATCTTATTGGATTCATTTGAAGAACAGAAGCTTTAAAATCATCAACATGACAATTTTAGCAGAATCAGATGTGTAAAATTGTTAATGACACATCGAATTGAACATTATCTTTTGGGGAGGAAAACACAAGTAAAACAAATTCAGATGCTTCAACCATACATTAAGACCAATGACAGCAACATCCGTAAAAAAGGGAAGTCTAAGAGCTTGAAGAATCAATTGGATGATAAAATAAGTGATGCTCAAGAAAATTTATCTAATCACGCAAATTACAAAATAAAATATGGCTGCCTGTGTTTGAAATTGTTACAATTTTCCATTATATCAAACTAGCCAAAACCCAAAACCACAATTTTCCCACAAAAAAACCCTGCATAAACTCATAAAACACGCAAAAACAAACTATCAGACTGACAGAAAATGTAAACTGAAGAGACTGTACAACCCATCAAAACCTTCAACTAAGCAAACAAAAGAAAAGCATTCAAAACAACACTAATTAGAATCTCAGAAGCATCCCATTACAATGCCGAAAAGCATAAACCAAGAATTCAAATTGACCAAAACACAAAATCTTCCGGAACCCAAACCAAAATCCGTTCAAACCGAAAAACAATCATCGAACACAAACCGCACATAAAAGCCAAACAAACAGCCAATCAATCATCATTCCAACAAACTCACACTCATTTCCTCATTCCTCCTCAAAAGACTCTTCGACAAAATAAATAAATAAATATACACAAAATAAAATTACCTTAGAATCCATCATATTTTTCAACCTAAGAAGCGTCTTCACAGCTTCTTCCTTCGCCGCAAACAGCTCTCTTTGAAACCGAACCGCCTTTCTCTCCGAAACCATAATCCGAGCCGCCGCCTCTTTCGCCGTATTCAAGATTATATCCGCGTATGCCTTCTTCAACGCCTCCATTTTCTGCAAAACCAAAAACGCCAACAATCTAGTCACAACAAGAACAAGATTATCCAAGATTCTAAACATCCCTGGCCCCATCTCCCTCCCCCTTAGACACGCACACTCTCCACACTGAAACGCAAAACGACGTTTCCAACAAAAGTCAGGCACCGAAGCCGGCAACGGTGGTTGTGAAGGTGTTTGGTAATTAGGTTATAGTTACCTCGGCTTCTTCCATTCTTTTATTTTTTTTCGGTTAATTTCTTCTACTACTTCAGACCCCAAGGAGAGAGAGACAGACAGAGAGAGAGGCTGTGTGACCAAAGGAGGTTGTTTTTTGCTTCCCTTGCAGCTGTCTGTTATGAACTGAAAGCAGGTCGCGCCGTAATTACTCGATTACCCTTGGCTTTCACGTTAAGTTACGAAACTGCCTCTTCAGTTCGGACGAGACGACCCCGAGTAGACCGGTTGGGAGTTAGTTTCCAATGTTTCGTAGGCGCGTCCCACTTGAGGTTGATGACGTGGATGTGTTTGAGCCGTTCATCGTGCTCTTGCTACATTCGAGGCCAATTTGTCGCGCGCCCTAGATTCGGGGCATCTGGGGGTGTCATTTTGAGTTTCCTTTGACCCTGTTTGATTATTGATAAATCTAGATAAATAGTAGTTGGTACCAAGATTTACGATTTTTGGAATAATTTAGTAAATAGAGACAACCCAAGTTTTTGAAAAGTACATATATTGTATTTCGATTTAATTGTGGAATTATCATAACTTTTTCAAAAGTAGAAGTAAATAATATTTAATATTTTTATTCTTATATATAAGATTTATCCCAGTAAACGAACTTTTTATTGTTAACATGATTTTTTTCTTTTAAAAAATAAATTTTCGTCTTTTTTAAAGTTTTTGAATAAATAAAATATTACATTAAACTCTTTAAAAATCAGGAAAATTGGAGAAATTTTTTTAATTATTTTAGTAGATCATTCACATTTTTTAATTTAGTTTGAAAAAAAAAATTTAAGTTTTTTAAATGAAATAAATTGCTATTAAATAAATAATAATTTTTTGATATTTCTTTTATTTCCAAAAGAAGTTTTTATTTTTGGATTACTTACCCAATACAGTTTCAACAATCTTAGTATTTACGTGTGTCTGTGTGTACACGTGTACATGTACAAAGTTTAAATGAACTTTTAGAAATATTATTTATTATAATTTTCAGCTCAAGCAATAAGAAAGTCACACGATATTGATCTTCTTTTAGTAGTTAGGTATGTAAAAACTTAGATGAACAGATTGTGATGATTTATTCTAAGAATTTTTAGATTTAGGACTCACACCAAATATGTATGTTGATGTGATATGTATTTGGTTAGGAAAATGACATAGACAAGCTTATAATGTCACATCCACTTGAATCGAACATTATCATATATACATACATATATATATATATATATATTTATATCAGCTTTTATGTATCTCGAAACTTATCAATGCTCTTATCTTAAACATAATTATCTCCAAATTTAAAACAGTTTATCCACCAACTCTTTTATAAGATATACAAATATCGCTGTAAGGGCATCTCCAACCCCAACTTCATTTTTTACTCTATTTTAAAGTTACTCCAACACTAAATTGTAATTGCTTCTCAAATCCATTACTCTATTTTTACTCTAGAAAATAATATTCTTAGAATATTTTTTTACTTTTTTATTTTTTTATTTTTTATTTTTATTATGCATTATCTAAATTTATTTAAAAAAAATCACACCCTTCAATTTCATGTCTAATGTCTATTTATAATATTAAAATTTTAAATATATACAAGATATAAAAAATATCAAATTTAGAAAAAAAAATTATATACATTAAAAAACGTTTATTTAAAAAAAAGTCTAAAATAATAAAATTCAATAATATAAAAATAAATAACATAACTAAAAATTTTAAAATACTTAAATTTATAAGTTAACAAATATAATTTCAATAAAAGATTTTTAATCAAAATTATAACTAAAATAAAAAACTATTAATTTTAAAAATTAAAAATAATAAAAAAACTACATGTGCCAAAGTTAGCGCTGATTTTGGCACTGGGTTAAAGAAACCCTAAGAGAAACATATATATAACAATGATAAGAATCAAACTTTCACTCAACACATACTTTAACCCTTATAATCAAGTTTAACAGCAACTTTACTACCCACCTTTTTAGATTAATGTATATATCATCTAAGTATTACTTTCAACTTTAAAAGTCATAATTAGGCTTGACTTTTAAACTTCCAAACAATCTCTTGTATAAATTAAAATTCATCAACTATATATGCATGGTTATATTCGATGTCCACAGACTATTTATAAAGTCACCGTTCCTTAATTTTATATGTACTACTTTTTTCATAAAATTTTAAATTATTATCCATTTTTATATAAAATAATCGTGCAATTTTATATAAAAATTAATTTATAAGTAATTTAGTAATAAAGTACTAATTTTTTATAGTAAATTCTATAAATTTAGACTTATTTAAAGAATTATTGTTTTACGAGTAAATGAAGAAGAAAGATGTTTAGATATTTTTATCTTATTATATTCAATCGCTCAAGTAATAACCAACGATGAACACTAAAAAATTGATGGTTTCTTGCATCCATTGATTCTGTTTTACCTTCTTGGTTCTAACTAGTGGTTCTAGTTGCATCTTATTATCAGGGGGCTAGTCGTGTTTGCCTTTTGTCACCTTTTGCCCATTTAGTGAAGTGCGATATTAACTTATTTAGACTCATAAGCAGTATTATCTCTATTAGTTAGTTAGCTAGCCGTTATTAGTTCATGTAGTGTTAAGGCTGTAGCTATTATTTCCACAGCTCCTACCATTTTCAACCATTTTAGCCTATAAACATATTCTTAGTACTGTTTTTCCCTCTAATATTTAGAAACATTAGCCATGGCTATCTTGTGAGCCCTTCTTAATAATCTTTAGCTATAATTTTACTAATGCATAAAAAAAAAACAGAAAATGAACCAAAATAAAGATAAAAATGAAAGCTCATGTAATAAGAAGCTTCTTTATTATTATTATTATTATTATTATTATTATTATTATTATTATTATTATTATTATTTGTGTTGGTAACTTTGATAATGAAACCATTATATATATATATCTACTTAATGATAGAGCGACAAAACTAAAATTTATTTCTTTATAGATTATAAGCACTAATTCTAAAAAGTTATTATGGTGAATTGTACTTACTATATACAAATTATTTATTTAATGTATTCATGATTGAAATATAATAATTATAATCGACAATATGATAAGCATAACAATAAGTAAAAATTATTGCACAGCTGAAAAAACCTGTGGTTTTCGTAGGGGTCCTCACCAACAATAATCCTATAATAATCAAGAAAAATATGATTTCCCCAACTACTTAACTAAGAGTTGCCATTGTTTATTTTATTTATCCGGCTTCCGGACACCTGATAAAACTCGCTCCCAAACTCCCAGATTAACCACCTTAAACCGGAATCTATCGAAAGTTGATTTACAGCGTGCAAAATTTAAAATTCGCGCCGCCTTCTTCTCCTTCTTCTTCTTCCTGTCGTCACCAACTCGCTGGTTTATCCAAAGTTTTTGATAAATCCACGTGTCACTCTCCTACACTCCCTCTGTAAAAACACCAAAGCACAAAAATCATCTTCTACTTCTTCTTCTTTTCTCTACGAAAGAAACAGAGACAGAGAGAGAGGGAGAGATTCGAAGCTAATGCGATTCGAAGAATCCAAATGAACATAATCTCTGCTCCATACATCTCTAACCCAAGGATCTCATCCACAGTCCTCAGATCCTCTAATGGCAAACGATTCAAACCCGTCAAAACTAGTTCTTTATCCTCTTCTTCTTCTTTCTTTCGCTCTTCAAAACCCCGGTTTGGCCCTAACCCTAGGAGAACACACCTTTCCTCCTGTGTCGTCAAGTGCAGAGCCAAAACCAAAGAGGTAGTTCTCGGAAACCCCTCCGTCACCGTCGAGAAAGGCAAGTATAGCTACGACGTCGAAACCCTAATAAACAAGCTCAGCAGCTTACCTCCACGAGGCAGCATCGCCAGATGCTTCGATGTCTTCAAGAACAAGCTTTCCCTCAACGATTTCGCCCTAGTCTTCAAGGAATTCGCGCAACGCGGCGATTGGCAACGATCGCTTCGTCTCTTCAAGTACATGCAGCGCCAGATCTGGTGCAAGCCGAACGAACACATCTATACCTTGATAATCGGCGTGTTAGGACGCGAAGGATTGCTCGACAAATGCGCGGAGATTTTCGAGGAAATGCCGAGCCAAGGTGTTGCGCGCAGTGTGTTTTCTTATACTGCTTTGATTAACGCTTATGGACGCAATGGTCAGTACGAGGTTTCGGTTCAACTTCTTGATAGAATGAAGAAAGAGAGGATTTTGCCTAGTATTTTGACGTATAATACTGTGATTAATTCGTGCGCCAGGGGAGGTTTAGATTGGGAGGAATTGTTGGGGCTGTTCGCACAAATGAGGCATGACGGGATTCAACCGGATCTTGTGACTTATAACACATTATTAGGTGCTTGTGCTAATAGGGGTCTCGGTGATGAAGCTGAGATGGTGTTTAGGAGTATGAATGAGGCTGGAATTGTGCCTGATATAACTACTCATACTTATCTTGTGGAGGCATTTGAGAAGTTGGGAAAGCTTGAGAAGGTGTCTGAGCTTCTTAAGGATATGGAATCAGAGGGAAATTTGCCAGATAGTACTTCTTATAATGTGTTATTAGAAGGGTATGCGAGAGCAGGGGCAATGAAAGAGGCCATGGGTGTGTTCAGGCAGATGCAGGAAGCGGGATGCATGCCAAATGCTGCGACTTACAGTATTTTGTTGAACTTGTATGGGAGAAATGGGCGTTATGATGATGTGCGGGAGTTATTTCTTGAGATGAAGGTGAGTAATACGGAGCCAGATGCTGCTACTTATAATATTTTGATACAAGTATTTGGAACGGGGGGTTATTTTAAGGAGGTAGTTACTTTGTTCCATGACATGGTGGAGGAGAAGATTGAGCCGAATATGGAGACGTACGAAGGGTTGATTTTTGCCTGTGGTAAGGGTGGGCTTCATGAAGATGCTAAGCAAATTCTCCTGCACATGACTGAAAAAGGGGTGGTGCCAAGTTCAAAGGTTTATACAGGAGTAATTGAAGCATATGGACAGGCTGCATTATATGAGGAGGCTTTAGTTACATTCAACACAATGAATGAGGTGGGAAGCCAACCCACCATTGAAACATACAATTCCCTGATACATTCATTTGGTAGGGGTGGGCTTTTCAAGGAGTGTGAAGCAATATTGTGGAAGATGAGTGAGTTAGGTATTGAACGTGATACATATTCCTTCAATGGCATAATTGAGGCTTTTGGTCGAGGTGGTCAATTTGAAGAAGCTTTGAAAGCTTATGTTGAAATGGAAAAGAATAGATGCGAGCCTGATGAACAGACCCTTGAGGCAGTTTTAAGTATTTACTGCTCTGTTGGACTTGTTGACGAGAGCAAGGAACAGTTTGAGGAAATAAAAGCTTCAGGAATCACACCTAGTGTCATCTGCTACTGCATGCTGTTATCTGCTTATGCAAAGAGCAAGAGGTCAGTTCTAGCTCTGTTTCTGTCTTCAAATATCTTTTTGTTTTTTGTTTGATTGCGGAAACTATGAATTATGTATTTATTTTCTCTTGTTTAAAATTTATGGTCATTCCTCCCGAACTTCATTGGGTCCCATGCCCGTTGAAAGTTTCCTTTTCATATTTTACCAGTCAATACACATACATTCCCAAAAGATGCAGACAACATGCTTTTGTTTCATTTTAATTCTGCTTTTATTTTGGGCATTCTTTGAATAACTTTCCATTTAATGGAAAATGAATCTCTACGCCCTATTAATGAGAAAGATGAAGAACAATTAGATTAGGTTCATGTCATGAATTTGCTACAACAGTTCCAATCAAGCAAACTTGGCTGGTCATTGTCATATGTGCTTTGAACTTTTGCCTTTTACCGGTGACAGGTTGCTCTCGCCATTAACTTTCAATGCTTTGGCAGGCATGAAGTATTTTTGTTGAACAATGTTGATTTTTGAATATCTAAAGATATGGCATAGAAAATTACATAGTTGAGATTGTGGCCTCCTAGAACCAGTGGAACTTTCTACACAGGATGTGAGTGTTCAAAGTTGAATTCTCATGGTTTTCACTCAGTTCTTCAAAGATTTGGAGGCAATTTTATTTCCTTGTATTTCAGTGTTTAAAGCATTCAAAATCTGTATTCTGAATAAAGAACCTTGCCATGTGTTAAGAGAGAAGATTAGGTCGTGCACTTTTTTTGGGCTTCCAAGTAACATGCTGGAGCTGAATTTCATCTCTCTACTTGATAAGATCAACTTGAAAATGAGTTAAAAATCTATAGCACTGGTAGCTGCGACCATCTGAGCTGGCCTATGTTTATGGGTAGTGAATGAAATATTCACCATATCAAAGTTTTCTATTTGGTAAATTTCTAAAGGAATCAAGAACCTTGTTAAAATATGTGAGGCGGATAAATAACTTGCCTTGTGGAAGAAATGATCTTTTGCAAAAGGGGGTAAAAATGTATTTTTATTTTTTGTTGGCTTCCCTTGCCTTCTATGTTTTTATAAATTATTGTTCCTAAATGATGCCATTCCAGAAAAATTGATGCATGGCTTATTATAGGATAAGAGTTGATATAAGACAAACTACTCATTGGGTATTTTGGAATCAATTTTATAATTCAAAAGAAAGTGAAACTCTGAGGATAAGGAAAAAGCTAAGGATGGTTTACGTTGCACATCAGGGCAAGTGTTGTGTTGATATAGATTGGACAAGTAAATTATGTGGAGTAGTTGAAAATAGTGTTAACTTTAATAGTTGAGGTTTGTTGTCCATCACTAACCAGTGTTAGAGATCTCTTCACTCAAGGCATCAGACTTAGGTCTTCGTACTAGGTCTACGGAGAATTTTGAGAAAACGTCAATGGTTGTTGGCTTGTTTGTCACGCAAAAAAAAAATTTGTAAAGAATTAATGGGTTAGTCGAATATCCAAAAGCCCAAAACTCATTAAGTTAATTTGAATATTGAATTTTTTTAATTATTTGATTTATTTAATTTGAAATAAACTTGGATGATCTGTTGAGTCTTTGCATAAAGTACGAGATGCAGACATATTGTGTATAGCTTTTGGTCCCACAAGGATTTAACTAAAGGATAGTGTAGAAGCGAAATATATCTTGAGATAGGATGGATCTTCTAATGTTATAATTGATATTTGGTGATTCTCTTAGACAAGGTGAATTTATGGTTATTCTTTTAATATGTTACCTCTGTGAAACCCACTTGAATGTTTTCCAAATTTAAAAATTTGGAATTTGTCCAAGCTGAGTTTCTTTGGACTGGTGGCATTGTTTGGTAATATTTTTATATTCGTCTGAAGATTCTATTGATCAATTCTACCTAAAAGTTAATCTCCTTTAGAGGTTGTCAATTTTTTTCCTAAATTTTTTTCTCTCCAGGAAGAAGAACATAATGAGCTTGTTGAGAATGCTGGATTTGGTGATTCTTCTTTATAGATGAGCTCCCACCTTTGGAAAAAATAGACATATCAAATTTGAGGGCAACAATTATTAAGATGTGAAAGTCATTGTTGCTAGATAAAGTAGTAGGGACGATTGATTATGACTAGGAATTTGGGTAGAGTGATAGTACAAAAAATGGGTAGATTAACTGATGTATATTGAGGTTAGAGTGTAACTCTATCTTCTTAAGACAATAATGTCCTTTCACGGTGCTCATGGTGTATGACACTTGTCTTTTAATATGCAATAATCTTGTTTTATGTGACTGTAACCCTTCAATTTGCTAAACAATTGGACCAAAATTTATATAGTCAACTCTCAAGTAAATATTTAAAAATAGAATGAGAAGAAAAAAAATTTGTGATTTCTAGGATGAAAAAAAAAATCTGAGAATGGGGTCATTTATTCATAGGCTATTCATTGCTGATTGTAGCAACATTTAATGCACCGTTGGATTACATCTTGTGGCCTCTAGATGTGAGCTAATAGTGTTGATTGTTGCGTCTCATTGCATACTGTTAACACACCATTTAGATATCGATTGTGATCTAACAGCTTTTGATTACATTGTGATCCCGCACCATTGGATTGTAGCTATCCAATTGGATGTCGTTTGATAGTCTTGCTTGGCACACCTATATCACTGGCAATTGGAGCACGATCCATCGAACTAGAACCATGTGCCTCGACCCATGGTTCATCAAATTTGGAGATTTCCAATGTGATCTCTCCTTAGTGATCTAAACCATCCAATTTGTTTTGATCTCTAAAAATGTAGAGCTCTTTAGCTTTGCATGACGATGTGCACACATGAAATACGAAGTATTATGCACCCAATGCACCCCAGGACACCCAAACGCCCTTTCACCCTTGTACAAGCATGCGTATCATAAGTCACATGCAGTTTGTATCATCCCTTAGGCTTTTATGAGAGTGTGGGAGTGTTTGGAAATTCAAACAACATACTCTAACTTTACTTATAGGCAAGCACTTGAATTGTTTTCTTCCTATCTTAGATTAAACAAAATTTTAAAAAACAATCACTTTCACACTTTCAAAGAAGACAACTTTGCATTCAATTTCCTATGCGTATACTTATGGTTTTAGCTAAATAATTACACAATCTTAATATCTACATATCAAAGATTAAGAATTACTTTGGTCCTACCAATTGATATTTGTGGGACTAACTTAAATGTTTTGCTCAAAATGGCCAAAAGAACTTAAAAGCAAAATTTCCAACAATTGTTTGCTTTAATTTCTCCTTTCTATAATGTTCCATTTTGCCCTTCTGCACTCTTCAAAGGCTCTTGAATAAATTTGCCTTCTACACAGAAATGTAATCATGAAATGCACCATTCTCTAATTTTCAAGGCATCCTCTTTATGCTAAAATGCCTATGGTTCATGTCGGATCCATGCCCGTGTCTTCTAGGATCCTCTATCAAGCATTTCTTTTTGTATAGAGGCATTTTCTTTCTTTATCTTATAGAAGGTCAGCCTGAGTTTAAGGAGAACTACAACTTCTTCTAAGACAATCATAATATTTGCAATGTACATGTGTAATAATGGGCATTTACTACTGAAATTCTCATTATCTCACACTGCGGGGTTTTACATTTTCAGGTGGGATGATGTTCATGAGTTGCTGGAGGAGATGATTACGAACAGGCTTTCAAATGCTCATCAAGTAATTGGACAGATGATCAAAGGAGAGTATGATGACGATTCTAACTGGCAGATGGTTGAATATATTTTTGATAGATTGAATTCTGAAGGCTGTGGCTTGAGTTTGAGATTCTATAATGCACTTCTAGAGGCACTTTGGTGGTTGGACCAAAAGGGACGAGCTGCAAGAGTTCTTCGTGAGGCCACATCATGTGGGCTATTCCCGGAGATGCTCCGTAAAAGCAAGCTTGTTTGGTCTCTTGATGTTCACAGGTACTATTTTTGATTGGTTTCTAACTGCTCTGCTTTCAAATTATTCTTACCTTGTTGAATTTTGTCTCAGGATGTCAATAGGTGGTGCTCTTACTGCCATGTCTGTCTGGTTAAATAGAATGCATGACATGTTCATAAATGGGGAAGATCTTCCTCATCTGGCAGCTGTTGTAGTGGCGTAAGTTTCTCATCTTTTCTCTTTCTAAAATATCTATTTCATGACAAACTTTTGGATCAGAATTGCAGCATTTATAATGGTTGTATCAGTTACAAACACACTGAATATGTCCCAGCTTTCCCATTCCAAAACATTAAGAAAATGAAGAAGTTAGATTGGATTATTACAACCAATTAGGCCACATCTGCATCCCAAGCCTGTGATAAAGGAGGAAATTGTGTTAGGTAGCTAATATAGTTTGCATAAAACTTTATTAGATCTACTATGACATGAGAAAGCTGTTGGGTTTCTTGGGTTAATCATAAATCAAAATGGCCAATTAGGGAGTGGAATTTGGTGCAATATATCATCGTGAAACCAACCAAAATGAATGTCTTTCCAGTATACTATGCACAGCATGGACTTGCTTGGCTATTTTTAGCTGATATTGTTATTTGGTGAATCAGTCGTGGGAAGATGGAGAAAAGCTCAATAGCACAAGAAACTCCTTTGGCGAAGACTGTGCACTCATTTTTAAAGGAGAGGGTGCCATCATCATTTAATTTTCCTCGGTGGAACAAGGGTCGCATAGTTTGCCAACAATCTCAGCTGAAACAAGCTCTATTAGGTTTTGAACGGCAGCAGAAACGATCATCAGATACATTGAAAAAAGATAAATTAGTAACTCTAAAAAATTCCTCCTTTTTGCATTCTCGTACTAGAAGATCCATGACTGATGTCAACAGCGAGGAAGTTGCAACAGAGGGCTCAAAATCAAGCAACAAAAGAAGGTCGAAGCTCCTGACAACCAGAGTGTAAAAATAAAGCTTTTGTGACTTCTGATTGGCTCTCCGTTATGGCTGAGAGTTTTTTTCCCTTCCCTTCTGAGATGGGTTCATGAGTGCGAGCTACTAGACAAAAGAATGCTCAACAAAATTCAACTATTGCTGGTGCAGTTTTTTGATGCATTCACCAGCCTTAAACAGAACTGCATGGACGTTTGAATCACAACTGAAAGTGTTGAAGCTAGTTCTAGAAAGGGACGTAGAATCACCATCACTTATTTGGCACGCAAGTCTGGTAAGTTCAGTAATAGAATTTTGTTCTTTTCATGTCAGAAGAGCAATTGCATTTTCAGATTTATGTGTACATTACTAACATTTTCCGACTTCTTAAATGAACAAATTACAAAGGCACTTGAGAATTGAATCATACATTTTGTTCCACGTCATTTGCAGCGGCCCTTACTAGCTAACTTGGATGGTTCTAGTTGTGCAATTCTGTGCAGCAGCACATTTACAAATTACTAATCAATCCTGTTATGTTGTAACACCCGAAGCATGGTGTGGTTTAATTGTTTCTGGTGAGCCAAGGACGGGATGAAGAGACTTTGGCGAGGCAGGAAAGAATAGGAAGGAAGAGAAAGGGAAACACCGAAGATGAAGCAAAGGGAGATAATCAAGTTGCTTCCCCTGGAAGCTCTAAGGCAAACTAATTGTGGAGGAATTTCTAAAGCAGCGGAGGAGAAGGTAGGTTCTTGAGAAAAGTTTTCACTGCTTGAACTTGTAATGAAGGCTGCCTCCGATAATCTTTCACTATACAGACGTGCTGCTTGAAGGTGTCCACTTATGTTTTTGCCTATGATTTTTGTTTTTGGTTTATTTATTTTAACTATTATTAGAATGGAAAATGCTTAAGAAATATATATTATTTACACACCGGAATGATTGTATTTAAGAGTTCTTAAATCTCTTCAAATTATGCAATTACTGCTTGATCAGAAATATAGTTCCGTAATCATAATTTCCCTTAAGTATCTCAATAACGTATACTTCTTGCTATATTAATCTTTCTTAACGTTGATTTGTCCCTGGCCAATATCAATTTTCAAAGCAGAATTTGCCCTTCCAAAGTTTCTCATTCTGCCCACTTCATTAATAATCATTTTAATGACGAGAGAATGCAAGTTGATATATTTGAGAATTTGATCGTTTGAAAATGGTAGCTACAACAGCAGGTCAACTAAAAACTAAAGAGTAAAACCCTGATTTTAAAATTTTTTATTTTATTTTATTTTACTACTTTTTAAGAAGAGGGCTCTCTCTCTATGACACAGGCTAAGAAGCCGGTAACAATCTTACCAAGGGGCGTTTGTTATAAATTAAAAAATTACTGTAATTTTATTAATTATTTAATAGTTAAATTTTGATATTTATTAAAATAACTTATGTGAGTTAACTTTGAAAATAATTATTTTTGAATAATCAATTGTGAATTAATTTCTAATAAGTTTTTATATTGTGATTATGTTAAAGTTACATATTTTGTCCTTAAAATTTTAAATTTCTAATAGAAGGTTAAATTTGTTAGTGTACTATAAAATTACTTATTTTAAGTTATAATAAATAATATCATAATTTTTAAAATTACTTTTAATTAGTTATAACTGTTAGAAGAAAGGATGTTTAGAAAAAAAATAATTGTTCCACATTGTAAAGAGGTAATTTACTTTGAGCCCACAAGTAAATTATAGATAATTATATAATTTAAATCAAAGTTGGGGCCTTTGACTTTTATTCAAATACTTTTTGTTTATTTTATTTTTTGAACAAACATAATTACATTTTTTATAATTGTTTTCTAATAATTATTTTTAGTAATTACTTTTTTTTAAACATAATCATAAACAAATAAGCGACATAAATAGTATATGAAGAAAGACCTTAGCTTTTAGATAATGTGACAATTCGTGTCATCGTATCATAAAATGAGTAGTGTTTAAATAAGTCTAACCCATATATTATAAACTCAAACCCGACCTATTTATTAATCGTGTCAGATTTACAAATCGAAACTTAACTCATTTATTAATCGTATTATAATCGTGGATTTGTATATAACCTATTTAACTTTTTATAATCAAAATTTAAAATTATTTTTTATAAAATATTAATAAAATATAAAATATATTAAAATAAATTAAAATTTTAAAAATTATTTTTTAAAATAAATAATTAAAAATTATATTATTAATAATTTAATAAAATATATTAATTTTAAATTAATTTATATATAATTTATCTCTTTAACTTATTTATAATTATATTAAATATATTATTTTTAAATTTAATAGATTAATTTACTTATAACTTAAATTTAATCGTATTTAACCTATTTTAACTCAAATCTAACTTCGTCCTGTATTAAAATTGAATTATCATCTTCTTAACTCTACTTTTAGGCTTAGATTGCTAACAGAAAATTCACTGAATCTGCCAAAAAGTCTATCCCCAAATTTCAAACTCCGCCCTGTGCTTGTAATTATTAAATATGCAAATGGACTCCCCAAGCCGCCGCCCTCTTTACTTTCCCATTTCCCTAGTTTCTTTATGTTTTTTTTTATTTTTTAGTGTTTTTGGCACAAATGCCTTGTATATTAAAAGTCTCAAATTTAAAATGATAAAATTTTAAAAATCAATAATGATTAAAACTTATTTTTAATAACTTAGAATTCTGGCAGAGCAATAACAATGTCTTAAATGAGAAATAAAAATTCTTGCAATAGTGTTGTAGATTCAAGTAAGAGCATAGTTAAATCTCTTTAAAATAATAGTATTTCATTAAGATGTTCACAGTTTATGACACTTATATTTTAAAA
>JAJIYU010003192.1:0-27540 GCA_030144865.1 Tinospora cordifolia | reverse complement strand
ATATATATATATATATATATATATACTTCTACACCAATTAATCAATTAATTGCATGTCGCTTCAAAATAATATATACATGCACAAATTAATATATACCAATAAAATGTCACACATACAGATACCAATTAATATATATGCATGTGTCTATACAAATTAATAAATTAAATCATATACAGAAATAATCGGGGTATTACATTCTACCCCCTTTACATGAATTTCGTCCTTGAAATTTACACTAGTTCACTTTATGTTCTTTTATAACGTATCCCTAGTGTTGGACGACTCTTCTATGAATTTTAGTGACAACTCCAGTCGTTTTAGGAACTACAAAGCTAAGGTGTTTGGCATGTCGTCAGAGTAAACTTTGATCTTAGTAAGAAATTTAGAAATATACTTTTGCAACCTCATAAATTTCTCAAAATTCTTAGTTTATTCAATTTTTTAAAATGATTTCATTAAGGCTTCGAAACATTACAATCAACCTACCCTTCGAAAATAATTTCAACCTAATAGTTCATTTAACATAGTGTGAAGGTTACTATTGAGGAACTTGTTCTTCAGGAACATCATCAATAGCGAAGTCTGCAATAGCGAATACTGTGGCTTGGCTTTGCCCACGGCCTTGGTTTTGGTTTTGCCCTTGGTTGTTGTTCTGTCGGGGCGGTTGCTATTGAGGACGCATATTTTGTTCTCCACCTTGATGATTCGGAGGCTGTTGCTACTGTTGTGTTTGGGTTTTGCTAGGACAAAACTTTGCTAGATGCCCTCGCTGATTGCAGTTGGAACACTGCCCTTGACGTTTGGCCAGCTCTAATTATTCTTCCATTTTGGGTTGGTTTTGCCATTGGGGCATTTTGTTTTCATCGTTCTGATTAACATTCCTTCTCTTCTAATCTCCTTGGTGATCTCTGTCACCTCTTGGTCTCTTGTTTATGTTCCTTAACTTTTGCTCGAAATTCAGCTCTTACTCTAAGGTTAATGCTCTGTTTACGACTTCTCTATATGTCTTTGGGCAAACTGTCTTTATTGATTTTCGAATCTCAATCTTGAGACTTTGAGTGAAACGGTTGACCTTCTTCTTCTCTTCACTGATTAATTCAGGTGAAAACTTTGTTAACTCGATAAATTTGGCCTCATACTTGGCCACCGTCATCTCTCTCTACTTCAACTGAATAAAGTCCTCCTGCATCTTTGTCAGTGTTACTTTTAGGAAAAACTTCTCGTAAAATATCTGCCTAAACTCTTCCCAGGTCATTCGGCTAACATTAATGGTCGGGTCTGCCTTTACCATCTGCTACCAGCTTCTGGCTAGTCCCTTAAATTGATGGGTATCCAACGCTACCCTACTAAGACCTGTTACTCTTAACACATCTAGGTGTTCTTCTAATTCCTGGTACCAATGGTCAGCTGTTAAGCTATCAGTAGTACCATAGACTTGTGATGGTCCTAGCTTCTTTAGTTATGACAACAACTTTCTATGTTCATTGTTTTCCAGGTCTTCTGGTTCCACTTGATGATTAGGAATCTCAAGTGCTGGTATTAGCTGTTGCATCGAAATCTGTTCCTGCACTTGCGGTTGTGGTGCCGCTTGCGTTATCATTCGAGCTAGTGTCCTCTCTATTTGTTTGATCACTCTTCTGGTGACTTCATTCATTATATGTTCCATCCTAGCTTCAGCCATGCCGTTTTGCACTTCTTGAGAGTCGATGTCATCAGATGTAGCACTTCTTGTTGCGTATCTCGTAGGTCTAACCATTATCTACACATTAACACCAATTTAACATTCGTTTCTGCCCTTTTTGTTTAGTTCATTCTATCATGACTCTAGATTTGTGTCTTTAGGTTCTTGATATGTTTAGTGGCCTAATAATTTATTCTTCTAAGTCACTTTTGTTTTTCTGGATTTAGGATTTGGTTTCATACAAGTAGTAAGATCATCATGCATTAAATCATTCAAGAAATTCATGCTAGCATAGTAAAATTCTTAGCTTCCGCCTATGCCTCCAAGTTCGTGTGTCCCATACCACCCTTGCCCTTTGACATAGACTTCCACCCAGATATTTCACTACACCCAATCAATTTTGCAAATGTCTTGATTTCTAAGTCTTCTCAAGCTCCACTATACTTAACTATCCCATACCAGCCAAGCATAGGAAAACGAGTTTGTCCAAAGCCATTGATCATTCACCAAACATGGTCCATTATTTTCCAAGTCCAGGATTCCTCTATATCCCTGAATTCCTATGCATCCTATACCACATAGAAACCAAGGATATAGGATCATCTCGATCACGTGCCCTGACCAAACAAGTGTTCATGTTTCACACATTACCGTTTATTCATGATTCACTGTGCCACCCTTGGCAAACCCCAAGTCTATACTTAAGGTCTCTTTCCTAGACCTAAGTTCTCAATTCCTGGTTGAAAAGTCCTTATATCAAACCTACAATCTTCCATGATACCACCCTTGGCATCTCTTTTGAACTATAGTAAATTCCTTGCCCTTAGTTTCCCTCCCCTGGTTTTCTTGTAGAAAAATAATTGTGTTGTTCAATTCTGACTACTTGTATGAGCTGGTGGGACAACCTCCAGATCGGACGGTGAGACCGAAGTCTGCTTAGCAACCGTACTTTATAGAATAGGATAACCCATCTCCCTTTCAATGTTTAACTTTACTCGAGACAAGGCTTACCCACTATTAGCTCAACTCGTAATCTTTGTATCCAAACAAAACTGTTGAAAACATATATCTCTTTTCGAAAAATAATTTTTCAAAATCATTTTAGTTTTCAAAACAAGAGGTAGGGCTTCGAAATTAAATAAATAAATAGTATTACCTGACTAATCAATTTCTTCTAATTCTTGCCCAAGGCATCTAATGCCTAGGCTCTGATTCCACCTTTGTAACACCTCGCTTCTCGAGCACCATCATCTCCGTCATCTAACGGTATAATTTTCTTTGATCAATATTCTTAGGCTGCCAAGAGGTGGACCCTTGCTACGTTATCCTTTTTTCTTTTTTAATAATTCATGGCAATACAAATAAAACAAACCCTTTATTTATATATTCTAAAATTCAGAATACATGATCTATTACAGTGGTAAATAAATTTAGAATTGAAATAAATAATTCGGCTTGGGCCCACATGCCCTATAACGAAATAAATAAACAAGAAAGGAATTTCTAATAAACTATCTTCTACGTAGGCTGATAAGTTAATTTCCTAAAATGTGAAAAATGAGGGGGTGAGCTAAAAAGCCCTGTGCATCATTCCATCTATTTAATTCATTATTCCAACCAAATAATACAAACATATCAAACACTTTTAGAGATTTAATCGATTCAAACAATATATTATTTCCATTGTAATTTAAACCGAACTGGGATAACCTCTGTGCTCCAGATCTAGGGAGAGAGATCAATTCTGAAACTCAAACCCTACTCTAGTGGGATCATTCTTGAAACCCATTCCACTCTCGTGTTAATCATGACAACCAGTTCAAAAGTCCAATCCTGCATGGAACACAGAACGTCCATCCCCGTACCGGTACGTGGTTGAAATCTTATTTAATCTTATTTTTGTGTATAGGAGCAATATAAATAAATATTTCAACAATATTTAAACATACTGACAGTATAACGCCATAAATCAACAGAAACAAAGATTTTCGATTTTTGATGTAGAAGATCATATGAGATGTAACTACAGAGTGTACTCTCTGAAATAGGAAGGGAGACTTTGGATTTCTAATGTCGAAGATCGTACGAGATGCAACTACAGAGCATACTCTCTCAGTCATAAGCAAAATAATAATTTAAAAACATAAATTAAACCAAGCACACAAGCAAGCATTATTTAAATCAAAATAATAAATTAAAAGAAAGGGAAATAATTTCACCTCAAGATAGCTGCTTAAATCTGTATAGCACTTTGTTGCTATTACTTCGCAAGCTATTTAAAATAGCTCAAGAAAAAAAAGGAACTAAGGGTGCCAAGAAGGAGGCAGAGAGAAAGCAAGGAGTATTATTCTTGTTCTTGCTGGGATGAATGAAATGACAAGGAGAGGGGGGGGGGGGGTTATATATGGTCTCCGAGGGTTAGTTTTATAAAATTTTACTTTTCTACTTGGTTGGGGCGGTTAAGGGTTTAGGGGTTAGAGATTAGGGTTTTTTGTATTTTTTCCAGAATTTTTCGTATTTTTTGGAGTTTTTTGAATTTTTTTTGTTTTTTTGTATAATAATAATTTTTTTAATATATGGTGCGGGCACGCACAACGTGCTCGTGTGCGTGGGCACATGGGCCTTGGGCCCATACGCCAAATTTGATCTCTTTTTTTTCTTTTACATATATATATATATATATATACTTCTACACCAATTAATCAATTAATTGCATGTCGCTTCAAAATAATATATAGATGCACAAATTAATATATACCAATAAAATGTCACACATATAGGTACCAATTAATATATATACATGTGTCTATACAAATTAATTAATTAAATTATATATGCATACATATATATACAGAAATAATCGGGGTATTTCAATTTACTTAATTTACTAACTTGGTCCGGTGATCTAATGGGCAAGAAATGTGCTACCTTAGTGAGGCGATCCACAATGACCCATACTGTATCTTCTCCTTTCAGGTTCCGAGGTAATCCAGTGACAAAGTCCATGACTATGTTATTCTACTTCCATTTAGGGATTGTGAGTGGTTGTAACATTCTTGTGGGCTTTCTGTGCTCAGCCTTTACTTGCTAATAGGTTAAGCATTTAGAGACATACTTAGCTATGTCTCATTTCATTCCTTGCCACCAATATGTTTTTTTGAGGTTTTGATACATTTTATCTCCACCAGGATGCATCGTGTATTTCGTTTGATGGGTTTCATCTAATATGATCTTTATGCTTTGTCTATCTTGAAAAACATAAATTCTATCTCCAAGTCTCAACGCACCTTTGGTGTCAACTCTAAAATCTGTCTGTTTGCCTTGTTTGATTCCTTCAATTAAAGTCATGATCCATTTATCTTGCCTTTGTTCTTGTATGATCTGATGTAGGAAATCTAGCTAGCAAGTCATGTTGTAAAGGTATACCTACTTCTCATTTGAGGTGGCACCTAGGTTGAAATCCTCGATCAGCTGGTACATTTAACCTTTTTCCTCATCTTGTTTGTTAAATTTCTAACTCAAGGCATCAACCACTATATTAGCCTTTCCCAGATTGTAATTTAATTGGAAATCATAATCTTTAAGGAATTCCATCCATCTTCGTTGTCTAAGATTGAACTCTTTTTGTGTATAGATGTACTTCAGAATCTAGTGGTCTGAAAATAGATTGAATTTTTCACCATAAAGATAGTGTCTCCATAATTTTAAGGCAAATACAATGGCTGTTAATTCTAGGTCATGTGTTGGATAATTTTGTTCATAAACAGCAGTCGTGAGGCATATGCAACAACCTTTCCTTCTTGCATTAATACTGCACCTAATTCGTTTTATGTAGCATCAGTGTACAGAATATATCCAACACCATAGGTAGGAGTGACTAAGATGGGGGCTGAAGTCAATCTTCTCTTCAATTCTTGGAATGATTGTTCACATTTCTCATCCTTATTGAATTTAACTCCCTTCCTCGTTTGTTTCGTCATGAGTTCGACTAACTTTGAGAAATCTTGGATGAATCTCTTGTAGTATCCAACTAAGCCTAAGAAACTTCTAATTTCTGTCACAGTCTTAGGTTGCTTCCAGTTTGTAACAACTTCCACTTTATTGAGATCTACCAAGCTGCCTTCTGCTAATACTACATGGCCAAGTAATTTGATCGTTTTCATCTAGAATTCACATTTACTGAACTTAGCATATAGTTCATTTTTTCTAAGTGTCTCCAAGACAATCTTTAAGTGTTCTACGTGTTCATCTTCTGACTTGGAGTAAATTAGGATGTCATCTACGAACACCACTACAAATTTGTCAAGGTATTATCTAGACACGTGGTTCATTAGATCCATAAATGCAGTCGATGCATTAGTTAAACCAAATGGCATCACTGTGAACTCGAAATGCCCGTATCGAGTCCTAAAAGTTGTTTTGAGTATATCTAACTCTCGAATTCCCAACTAATGATAGCTTGACCTAAGGTCAATCTTAGAGAAATGAGTGGCTCCCCTCAATTGCTCAAATAAGTCATCTATTCTTGGCAAAGGATGCCCGTTCTTTATGGTTTCTAGATTTAATTTTCGATAATCAACACACAACCTCATAGATCCGTCTTTCTTTTTCACAAATAATACTAAGGCTCTCCGTGGTGATTCTCTGGTTTGAATAAATCCCTTTTCATGGAGTTCATCTAACTGTGTCTTGAGTTCAGTCAATTTTACTAGCGCCATTCTATAGGGAAGAATAGTTATAGGATTTGTGCCTGGATATAGTTCAATCTTGAACTCTACCTCTCTGTGTGGTGGTAGTTTAGGTAAATCATCTAGGAAGACGTTTACATATTCCCGTACTACGAGTATCTCTGAAATCTTCTTAGATTCTCCAGATTTAGTATCATCCTCTAGAAATTGTTTGAAGTCTTCACTCTATTTTAGGCAATGTAACATAGCTGTCATAGGACTCTGAGGTAATTTCTACATATCCCCATTGACTTTTACTAACTTCCCAGATGGTAGAGTCAATGTGACTCTCCGTCTTGGGCAATCGATCTGAGCCTAGTATTGAGTCAACCAGTCCATATCCAATATCACATCATATTAATGGAATGGTAATACCCTAAGGTCGACAGTTATCAGTTCGTCTCCAAATCTCAATTCACATGTACAAATTTTCTGAGTAACTACTGTATCTCCTATGGGAGTGGACACATACAATGGTTCTGGTGGTGTGGATGTCACTAGTTGTAATCTTCTAACTAGTTCTTTTGACACAAATAAGACAGTGGCACCTTAATCAAAGAAGATCTTAATAGCAACATTAAACAGTAGGAATGTACCTTTGACAGGTGGTACAGGGTCCACCCATCCATTCTCTATAGCAAACACGCAGGCTTGATTCTGTCTACCCTGTTGTTACTGCTGTTGTTGTTGTTGTTGGGGTTGTCTCTATTGTGGCTGTTGTTGTCCACGTCCACCTTGGTTTTTGCCTTAACCGTTATTCTACCCTTGGATTTGTGTTTGTGGTCCTTAACCGTTATCCCATAGTTGTAACAAGTTCCTTCTCTCCGAGCCTATTGCTTATCAACTCTTCCTTATGTTTGCTACTTGTGAGGTAGATTTCTGTACTGCTTTTTCTAATTTCCTTGGAGCTCTTTTCCATTACTTGGCCTCCTGCCCTTGTTTTTCAACTTCTGTTCAAAGCTAACCTCTTGTTCCATTATTAGTGATCTTTCTACTACTTCTCTATAAGTTTTCAATCCCATTGGATTTACTACTCTGTGAATTTCAATCTTTCGGCCTTCTGCAAATCTACGAGCCTTTATTTTCTCGTCCCTAACCAATTTAGGCACAAACTTGGCCAATTTAGTGAACTTGACCTCATACTTAGATACAGTCATGTCTTTCAGAGTCAATATGATAAATCAGACTCCATCTACGCTTGCGTAGCTTCTGTAAAGAATTTCTCGTAAAATAACTCTTTAAATTCTGCCCAGTTCATATGTCGAACGTTAGTGTTTAGATCTGCCTTCACCATCCGCCACCAACTTCTGGCTGGTTCCTTGAATTGGTGTGTGGATAGCACAACTCTAAGGGGTCCTTTAGCCCCTAGCACATCTCGGTGCTCATCCAAGTCTTGGTACTAGTGATCTGCAGCCATGCTGTCAGACGTACCATCAGAATGCGAGGGTTTGAGTTTCTGTAACTCTATCAGTATTTCCCTCTACACCTTATCCTCAAAATTTTCATGTGTTCTTTGATGGATTGGAACCGCTAGCATGGGCATCGACTGTTGTACATGAGTTTGGTCTTGTGGTTGTACTTGTACCTGAGGCTGTGGTGTCGTCTATGACTGTACTTGTGCCAACATTTGTGGCAGCACTTGCGATAGTGCCCTCACTACCTGCTCGAATACCTGTCTAGAGAACTCATTCACTATTTCTAGTGATAATATTGTTCCAACTAGGGTTACTGCTGCCACTGGTGCCCTTTGATTTCTTTCACCAGATTTGTTTGTATTTTCGGCCCTTATAGCATTTTCTCGAGTCCTTACAATTATCTACACGTCAAAAGCAATTTTAGTATCTAATAAGGTATCCAAATGAAAAAATTTTAAGGAAAATATTTATTTTGGGTACACAACCTGCTTTTCTTTATCCTCGGGGTACAAAATGCTTTTCTAGACTTGAAAAAATAGCATCCTTTCTTTTGTCATGTCTGTTTTCTCAAATTTTCATTTCATCAGTGCTATTGTGATGCTACATTACGTCTCTAGGTTCTCAATTTGTTTAATGACCTATTTGTTCATGTTTCTAAATTCTATCAAAGTCCTCTAATGTTGTTGGGTATAAGATTTTGATCTCAAATTTTAAATTCCATGGTATACATATTTTCAAGTATATAATCATGCAAGTAAAACATTAACACATTTCATCACAACCAGCATGCTAGCATAGAGAAATCCCAAGCTTCTACTTATGCTTCTGGGTTTGAGCATACCACTCTTGCCTATTGACATAAATTCTCACCTAGAGGTCTCACTACACCCAAACAATTTTGCAAGTATCTCGATGTCCAAGGCTTCCCAAGCTCCACTACACTTGACTGTCCTATACCAACCAAGCATAGGAAAACAAGTTCGTCCAAAGCCATTGATCACTCACCATACATGGTCTATCATTCTTCGAGTCCAGGATTCCTCCTTATCCCCGAATTCCTATGCATCCCACACTACATAGAAACCAAAGATACAAGATCCTCCCAATCTCTGTCCTGACCAAACAAGCGTTTTGTTTTCACATATTATCAGTCTCTAGCTTATGCCCTAAAAAGCTTTTATTTATGATGCACTATGACACCCTTGTAACACTAAAGTCTTTGCCTAAGGTCTTTTTCTAAACCCATGGTTTCAGTTCCTAGTTGAAAAGTTTCTCGGTTAAACCAACAACACATGTCTAATTCTCATATCATCTATGGTATTTTAATATGTTCTTTAGCCTTAGTCATCATATCCTAGTTTTCTTGTAGAAAATAAGTGTGTTCTTCCACTCTGATTACTTGTACGAGCTGGTGGGACAGCCTCCAATCGGGTGGCGAGACCGAAGCTTACTTAGCAACCAACCTTCTAGAACGGGATAACCCATCTCCCTTTCAATGTTTAGCTTTACTCGGGACAAGACTTATCTACTATCAGCTTAACTCGCAATCTTCATATCCAAAAAAAAAAATTTGAAAACATATATCTCCTTTGAAAATAGTCTTTTCAAAATGATTTTTGATTTCAAAATAGGATGTTAGGCATTGATTTAAAGTAAAAATCTTACCTGGTGAGCTATTGCTTAAGCTCCAGACTCCTTATGTGAGTCACCTCTGTCTGCCCAACAATTCTACTTACTTAGCGCTGACTGAATTCTATGTGAGCATCTCACTAGAATGATTCTATTTTTGGCCTCATTATGGACTTTTTGAGTTAGTAACTGAACACTTTCCTAGCAAGCTACTGATTGAGCTCTGATACCAACTTTCTAACACCCCGGCTCCCAAACCTTTCACACTTGCCATAAATGACGTGTTTGTCTCGTAGCTTGAGACATAATTTCAATCGTGTGTAGTCACTCCTGCTTTCTATCCGAGAGTTGGGATACTATTTTTTCTTTACATCATCTATTACATTTATTAGTTGCACCAGACCATATTCCAAAGTACAAAATAAAATATAAATACACTTTCTTAGAAATAGAATAACAATAACCTTGGGATCACATAAAAACTGAAAAGACATTAATTTATTATCAGAGTTACGAACACTTCGGTGGGCCGTATAACCAAATTTTGATAAGACAACCACTATCTGGCCTAATGGCCGACATTTGACAAGACCAAATATGGTGGGTTACATGCCCTACAATAGAAAATAACAAATAAAGATCATTTTTTAACATCCTCATATTGTGAGGCACACTATTACTGATGATTATCTTACATTCATTTGCTAGAAGCAATGTCTTCAATAGTTACCTGAAAAAGAGTGAGTGGGATGAGCTCAAGAGCCTAGTGGATCTTACACAAAAACATTTCAAGCATTATAATAGTCAAAATACAAACATGCAAGTGCTTATAAAACATTAAGCGTTTCAATGATTAAGTTGTTTGAGTTGAAGTTAAGACTGAAAGGTTTTCTTCCTTGACATTCCAACTTGGGTTCGGAATATTCAATGTAAAGCCTAAAGACCAGTTATGCACTCAGAACCCTATCTTGGGATTGATGTTTCACTTGATCATCAAACCAGGGAGTTAAGTCTCACTTAGACCCTTTCAAACAGAGACCCGCCTAGGGCTAGGAATACCCACGGTGATGTTAGACTACTGCCACAGTATCAGCATCACTGTGCTAGTACGTGGTTAGTTCTCTTTATCATCTTTGATTAATGATCACGAATATATTCAATATAAATAAACAATGGATACAAATAAACAGGTTAACATGCTAGTAATTACATTAGTTATTCTATTCATCACATGGCATGCATGACATAGATCCTTACTTGTAAGTTGCCTTCATACAAAACATGGCATGCTATAAATTCTCAGCAACAGATAGACATTCATTCACATGCATACACCCTAACATGTTTCTAAAACAACGTATAATAATAATCATACAGAATCAGGTTTCATATTTTGACCAAAATAATACAGGAGAGTTTAGGTAGTCGCTTCCACATCAATAGTAGATTCTCCTGCATCCTTGCATTGTTAATTCAACTTGTTTCGAGTCTTCAACTATCAATCTTCAGGATCTATATTTTGAAAATATGATTTAATAACTATCCATAAACAGTATCTATGTACAATACTATATATATAAATAGTACCGTATCTATGAACAGTACCTATCATAGTGAATGTGAACAATACTAAATAGTAATAGTGAACAGTACCTCATGAATAGTACCCCATGAACAATGTCGTATTTGTGAACAGTAAATGACGTATACGTGAATATTAATATGGATTGAAATGAATAATGACGTCTCCAATCTTAAATAGAGACTTAGACAGAGTTATTATACTTGCTTTAATTTGTAGAGTCCTCCAGTTACTCCAAAAGAGGGGCCCAGAAGTAGATCTTCACTAATGCTATGCAGAAGCTAGGGTTTTCCCTTTCTTACTATTATATTTGCTGTCTAGGATAGTTAAAGAACAAGAAAAGAGAAGAGAGTCGGCAAAGAAATTATTTCTTTCTTGCTGGAATGAGTTTTCAAAATTGGAAAGGGGGTTATATACATTTTTTTGGCACAAAATGACGGAAATGAACAGTAGTGAACAATGCGCTATTGTAGCTATAGTGCCCCTGAAGTTTTTTTTGTCTGCTGACAAAACAGTACACGCTATAGTACTGTATTTTTTAATAGTATTTTTAAACTCAAATTTTACGTATTACAACCCATACTTTGATGCACAAAAATTTATGGGTTCAACACATGTATATTTTTGGAATTTTAATGAAATACATAAATTTTCTCAATTTTTCTTAATTTTAAATTATTTATTGAAGAGAATTAGAATAATTAAAAAAATATAATTTTGAGGAGAGAATACATGAAATTATAAGGAAAATATAATTTTTGGAGAAATATGATTTTTCAAAATGATTCTTAAATTTTTGGAGTAATTATTAAATTTTTGTTGTAATTAATAGAATTTTGGGAGGAAAATGTAAATTTTGGTTGAATATTCAATTTTTAGAAAAATACATGTGTAAATATTGAAAGTTGTGTATAATTGGAGATTTTGAAGAGATTGATGAATCAAGTAATGATGAAATAATAAAGCAGAAAAAATTTAAAATTTTGGATATATATATAAAGAGGAAAACAAGAAAAACCTCCAACTTGAGCAGAACTTCCATTTTCCTAGCTTCTACAACCTATCTTCCATAGTTTATTTCTCCTTCAATCTATATATGTTTTCAATGATCTAGGACTCTTTGGAAAACCCTTACTACCCTCTACAACGTTGCACAAACCGTTGGTCCAAACTACCATCCGTTTGAGATGATAACCATAAAGGGGGTTGATTAACATTGTTGGAAACCCAGAAACTGAAAAACTGAGTTGATCCAATCCTCGAGGTAATGGTTCCTAGGCCATTTCAGATCAGATCTTAAGGTAAAATGGCTCTTTTGAATCCTTGTTGCGTATACTACAATCTCTGATTGATACAAAATGAAAACTAAAATGTTAAACATGTTTTAGAAAGTGTTAAAGTTGCCATGATGATTAACTATTACAATAGTTTTTAGCAGGAAAGTGTTTTTGGAGCAGATTTGAGACCCCATTTGTAGTGGCTGAGAACGTCCGTTTTGGCCAAAAGTTGGACTGATTCAAACATCACACTTGGGGCTACAAGAGGGTATAGATTTTGAAACATAAGCCCCTGTAATTTTAATTTCCCATGCTTGCAAATGTACCATGTTAGTAGACATTTTGGGACTTAGAAAAATTTCTGAAAATCCTTATGTAGGCTATGTTTTAGAAGTTGTATTTGAGAGTGATTATGACTAAAATTGCTTGCTCTTATGGATAAAACTTAATTAATTCAATTTCTAGGATCTAAACCCTTACAAAAATGGTAAGGAATAGCCTCGGATTAATGCTGAAATAGGAATAGATAAGCACTTGAAAAATCATAGGAAATTTAAAGTTTTGAACAATCTGTTACATGGCAAAAAAGTAGGAGACCAGTTGACTGAACAAACATAGGTATTTTGAGTTAAAATTTCCTGGAGAGGTCACTGGACATGTCAAGATTATATTTACCGAATTTTACCCTAATCTGAATTGGGTAAGGGGGTCAATTGATGCACCATTTGACTGTCTATCATATGAGATACGGGATTTCACAGTCTTGGTTAAAACACTTAGAAATCATAGCAAATGGTGTCCAAAAATTAGAATCTAAAATTTTGATGAAGGTTTAGGAAGTGTAGATGAAACTTGGAAAGTTTAGTGCAAATCCTACTTACGAATTGATTGCAGAAAAATTGACAAATTCACTGTGCAAAGGGAGCAAATGCTTGAATTTGGGCTAAGTGTTAGAATTTGGAGATTTTTGCTTAATTGGCCCAATTTTGACATAACTTGACCCAATTGGACCCAAATTGACCAAGCATAACCAAAATTGATCAACTAATTTTGACGAAGTTTGACCCATTGACAAGATTTGATTGAATCGAATTTGGGTTGGTCGAGATGGATTAGTGATAGTCGAGTAAGGAATTAAGCCACATTCTAAAAAGAACTGAAATTGAGTTTAAATAATGTAGAACCGAGTGAGCATTAAGGGACTGGGCCGATTGTCAACGGGACATCAGTGCGCGGGACCCAAGGTGAGTAGTTTGATTCAAGTGTTTTCTGTGACTTGTGTTCCTTGCATAATGAGACCATAGGCTCAAGGGCCGAGCATCGGGGTTAGGGTACATGATGTGATTGAGATTAGACTCGAGGGTCGAGCGTTGAGGTTAGGGCATATGATCAGTGTGCCTAGCCTTAGAACTTACTCGAATCATAACACTTGAGGGTCGAGCATTGCGGTTAGGGTATTCGACGAGTACACCTAGTTCACGACCTGCTCGAATGGCCAGTAAGCTTGACTCTGGACCCGCTCGAGTGATGACCATAGGTTGGGTTTGTTGATTTAACCCTTGCTTGGCTACAATTTTTTAACTGGCATGTATTTGAGATGTTTTCTAAAACTGTTGAACTGTTCATGACTGCTCTTATACTATACCATGCATGCAAATATTATATCATTTTTGCTGCTCATGCATACATCCACTATTTTGGAATGTTGGTTATCGTTGACACGTTGGTCTTACTACTCACTTAGCCATGTTGATTTTAGGCTCACTACTCTATAATATTTTAGGTTCTTTGATAGCTGATAAAGGGAACGATGTGGTGATCACCTAGCTCCCTAACGATTCCTGTCCCCTTTTCTTGGTCCTTTTGTTAGAAGTCAGTCATTCTTTTGTGTATATATATGTGTATGTGTGCGTGTGGTCAATTATGTAGTTTGGACAAGGCAAATATGTAATATAATAACCACTCTTCGTATGTTTATTTACTTTTGCCTTGAGTTTTTTAATTATTTTGATATCATTTGTTATATGAGATTGGAGAGGCTTACTAGTGGTTGGACAAACTTGAAATGGTTAGTGAGTTCGTTAGGTCACTATGCCAGTTGGTCCAGCCTTTGGCCTAGGGAAGGGGTTCCAACACATATATTAGAGCAATGATCGCCCATTAGATTTCATTGTAGGTGTCCCTAACCCATACTCAACTTTGACCATTTATTTGATTCTTGAGATTGATACTAGTATCACGATATTGATATTGATGAGATGGGATTGAGAGTCACAAATGACCTCATTCCATAGATAAGGTCTTGAATGCGTAATCGACCTTAGAGTGTTACCTCTGGATGATATCTTAGACCATAGGAGGACACAAGGAGAAATTCTTTCGGTCTTAACGACAACTTAAAACAATATGTTATTTGAAACACCTAATGTTTGAAAGTGTGTGACATGTGTGTTTATTTGGTTAAAATAATGGTTTGAATATTTAGATTGAACCATTGGGTTCTTTGAGCTCATCCCTCTTCTAATGTCTTAGGTCATCAATGATATGGAGCTGCTGGTGCCATCATTACAACTAGAGTTTCGTTCAGTAGTTGTTTCAATTATGTTGGCTATTATAGACTTTTAATTACTTTAATTCCACATGTGAAATAATAAGAGGTCTTGGGGCCCAAATAGTAGTTAGATTCAATTGAACATTAGATGATTATTTTGAGGTTTGTTAGACTTGGTACTTTAACATTTTGTGATATCATATTTGATTGATATGTGTTTACTCTTGTCTATTGATATCATATTTATGTGAGATTGTGACAAAGGTAGTAGAAAGAGAATTAGTAATGTCTTGTATCTCGAGTAACCCTAATGGGTTGTTTGGGTATGATGAACAGATAGTTAATGTACCATTGCAATTTAATGATGTATTAATTGATCATGTTGCTATTAACGATGAATGAGGACGATATTAATATTTGTACTCTCAACGGATGTCATTGGGTGGTGGGGTGTTACAAGATAATTACTTTAATATGTGCACTACTTTTTACCGACCATAGGGGTGTTACAGGATAACAACCATCATAATTATCAATGATCCTCTTAAAAAGAAATATGTAGTTTGTTTCTTGACAATGTAGTTTGTTTGTATAAATTAAAATTAAAATTTTGTATTTGGTACCTAATTTTTAATCAATGATCCCATGATCTTTGGTGTATCTAAATTCTAAGAGATTACTATTAATATTATACCATTTTTCTCAATCCAATATAATGTGCATTATTTATTAAATAATTCAATGCACACTTTATTGATTTATATTTTATTAAATATTATTATTAATTTATCAATTTAATTTTTCTTAATCATTGGCTTGATCTCTTATAATTATTTTTATGCTAATAATATTTTATGTAAATTTTTTTGCAAAAGGAAATCTATCGAGGCTTGGTCCCAAGACCATGTTATTAGTACATTGTTTTTTAACAACTGAATTGGTAAGTAGGTCTAGTCCTGATAGTATTTAACTTTATTTTTAGGGTCCAAAAGCTCAAATTCTTGGTTTTATGTTTCTCATGACTTTTCAACCCTAAAATTTTCATTTTTATTGTTTATTTATGAAACTTATTTTAATATTTACATAATTATTTATTTGTTTGAAAATTTTCTTAAATTTCTCAAGTATTGCAACCTGTGACACCTTGGCCCTCATGTTTGGAAGCACCTTCCTCCGCCACGCGTCATGTCAGGGCCCAACGCAGATGTCATGCTCCCCTTTTGTTGATAAGCCGAGCGTGTGGGATATATCTAATCAATGCTCGGCCGCCGGAGACCGGGATAGTCACTAACTTTTCCTCAATCCAAAAAATCCCTGTCCATCCTTTCCACTAATCTCAGTGGAGTAAAATAAGAATAACCATTTTATACAACTATTCAACTAACAGTAAATTATATCAAAATACATTATCAAATTTTTATAGAAATTATTCACAATATATTAAGAAACTGCAGCGGAATCAAATATCAAAATACACAGCCAATGTTGTATAATTTAGATATACTAGGAAAATATACACTACCTTTGTAGCTAAAACATTTCTTCAAAAACTTACCAAAAATTCACAGTTCCAAACAAATACAGTGTTTCAAAATTTATATCACAAATATATAGTAAAATGGGCAACATACCCTAGTTTTCTTCACAAAATGTAATTGCCATTAAAATGGTTTCAAAATCAAAATAAACCAAAGTCCGGTGGTAACCTTCTAGTGAGGCTACCTTACATCCTTCAGTCCATCAGTGTACTCCATCTCTACGAGTACTTGTAAAAGAAAGTGGGGTGAGCTCGAAAGCCCAGTGGATCATCGCTACACATCATTTACATTATATAAACCAAAATCCAAGAATAGGTGCACACACTTTCATTACATTAATCGTTTCAAGTATTCATTTGTTTTGTTGCACTCTAAGACCAAAAGAGATATTCACCTGGTGTCCCTCAGTGTCAAGAAATCAATCCTAGCCAATGAATCTCGAGTCACACAACGATTCCTGAACCTAACACACATCCAAGAATAGGTGCAATGGTGTACGACCATCGCTAACTTGTCCGAGGAACCCTCAGCTGTTGCAGGTGGCTCCATTAAGAACACCAACAATGGGATTCGAAACTATGCATGGCAAATATAGCTATGAGGCGTCAATAGATCTACCATCGCTTCGGTACGTGGATTCTTATTATTCCATTAATCTTCTTTTAGTTTCAATCATTTTCATTCCATACCATATCATCATGCAAGGTATCTAAATCATGTATCAAGTAATATAAATAACGTCCACTAGCAATCATGCTTCATATTCAATCAAATACTGAAAGCATATAACCAAACATTATGCTCAATCATCAATCAAAGCATTCAAGAATCATACACATCCTAGCATGCATCTAACATCCTAGGTTGCACAAACATCATGCTTTGAACTTTAAGTCTATATAATACTAGTGAGCAAGATAATCTCATCCACCTGATAAAGTAGAATGATCCTTGCGTCTACTCGCGAAGATCAATGCACAAAGTCCAAAATCTAAAAATATGAATTTTATCATTTACTCCAAATCACCAAACCCCCGTCTACAATAGTATCTTCATTCCAATTTCATCATAAAATTCCACCTTTTATCAAAAGGGTTAAAAATCCAGATTTCCTTTTTTACCACATTAAGGTGCGAAATTACCGTCAACAAGTTCCAAAATAAGAATTAAACATATTTAAAATTGACCAATTCTTCAAAGGACGAGTGGATCGATTTTATTACCTATCTAATAAATTGTACATCCAGAAACCCTCCATATAGGTGAAATTCCTCTAGATCTGTCCAAAACTGCAAGTGAATAGTTAAAACTTAAAGAATTTAGTTCTGAATCGATAAACTCTTAGTTTAGAAGGGAGATCCAAGCTTACTTGGTTCAAGATCACTTTATGCGTCAAGAACTCTTAAATTCTTAGTTTTTGATACTAAATTTGCATAACTTATCTAAATGAATACACAGATCTTGAACTGAAATGACTGAGAGGTTAAAATTCCTACCTCAAACCTTTAGATCCTCCTTGGATCATCTCTAGATCGTCTATCTGAAGCTCTGAGATGATCTGGGGAAATCTGTGAGTGAAATGACGAAGTTAGGGCTTGAAATTTTTTTAATATAGCGCATTAACCATGGTCGTCACTTCAGTGACCGCGGCCACTAGTGTAACCTTTTTTTTTTCTACGTTTATCCAAGTTTTTCCCCACTATCGGACATTTCAATTTATTTTATTTTCATAAAATACAATATAATAAACATTTAAAACATGTTTTCAAACATTTTTACATTTATTTCATAATTCTTTTTTTAAATTCATTTTTGATGTGGATGCATTTGAAAATTTGGAGTATTACACAACCATTCACAAGGATCGAGCTTTCTCTATACCCCCAAATTTCTACAAGTTTCAACCCGAGTACAGATTAGGAATGCTAACACTTCTCAATCCTGAATCTTGAACTAAGGAAGGCCCAATCAATTTTAGTCTTTAACTTATGAACCAACAGTTTATTTTTTGATCTACTAACTTATATTCTCATCCATTTTTTTTTATCAAATGTATAATCCTACAATTTGAAAAAGTTTAATGCCTACCTCAGTGGAACATTTGCCGAGTATACCCAACACTTGGCTCTGATATTGCTGCTATAACACCCATGCGTTCCTAACCTCTTCAAAACTATAGTTTTATTACTTTAAAACCTTGATTAAGTTATTTTCTTTATAAAATATTTTTCTCGTGGTAGCAAAAATATATGAGAAACTTGTTTTCGAAAATTGTCTTTTAACATTAAAGACCTGTTATTTCAAGTGAAAGTATTTCAGACATGGTTTTAATGAGATGTGCTACTTATTTTTTCATGTTTCATTGCTTTGGTCAACAATAAAAATAGAAGTACGGAGATATAATAAAGAAAAGAAAAATCAAAAGCAAATAGTAACAAAACTACTATTTGAAAACCATGGGCCCAAAATACACATCAAACTACATTATCCAATGGGAACATACATCAACATGTCTAAGATTTGAATTAGCCCTTACACTAAAATATTCATTTCAAGTTTTCCAAAATGGTAGCATAAGAAGGCCCATTCCATATGAAGTGTAAAAACAAAGAAAATATAAGAAGAAAACATGGTGGCCGGACCAACTCCCAAAAGCCCATCAATGGGTACTTGCATTTAAAAGTAGAGTGGAATGAGCTTTAAGAGCCAAATAAGTCTATTTCTAAATTAAACAAATATATACAAACACAAATTATTCATACACAACAAACATTAGGTATTTCAAATAATAGTTTAGTTTTCAATTGATTTTGGGTAGAATAAACAAGTCTTAAGGTAATCCACAAATGATAGCAATACTACAAGGACATAACCTGATTAGCTACGGTGTTATGTATGTAGTCGAAGGCTCATTATGGTTCTCCTATATCAATCCTTGGACCAGAGTCTCAAATGGAAGGTCTTCAAAAATTATTTCATCTCTCAAACTAAGGCCACTAAGAGAAGGGTGTTTTCAAAAGTGACCCAACCCCTGAACCAAAGCATGATGAAAGAAGTTCTATTGTCGCAAACACCACACCATAATGTTGGACTACCAATAGCACTAGTAGGTTGACCATCCCAAAAAGTGTCTTGTCATCTTAATTATGTTATTTTCATATGGTCAATAGCATGATATCACATTTAACTTAAAATCATTGAACTGATTTCATATTATCATGGTTATATTATCCCTATAGCATGTTTATGTTTAATTCCAAATATACAAGTATATACATGTTACATATCCACATGCATCATATACTTGTGAAATCATGATTCTCGAGATATGTGCCAATGTCCTAGCACGACTTCTATCATGAAATATATACTCTCATTTATTGTAATACTCCAAAATTTTATCACTCATACACGTCACTTCGGATATATATATAAGTAAAATAATAATAATAATAATAATAATAATAATAATAATAATAATAATGAAAACCCAAAAAAATAAAATAAAATAAAATAAATGACAAGAAATGCGCAAAGTTTCAAATGTATGATTTTGGCGAAAAGAAAAAAATAATAATAAAATAAAAATAATAGATTCTTATTATATTTCTTCTTCTTTCATTTCTTTCCTTCTTCACTCAAATCTTGGAAAAAATACATACATACATATATAGAAATATATATATATATATATAAGCCTTTTATTTTTTCTTCTTCATTTAAATATTGAGCAAGGAAAGAAAAGGAAAGAAGGAAAGAACAAGAAATAAAAAAAATACAGATACGTAATTATGTTTTTGCGTGAGAACAGAGGAATGAAGAAGAACGAAGAAGAAGGAACCAAAAAAAAAGAAGAGAAGAAAATGGAAGCCATGCAACAATTTGTGCATGAAGAACACAAATTTTAGCTGCGATTCATGCGGGGAAGAAGAGGGGAATGCCAGATCTGTTGCAGATCTGTTGCTAGTGGAGCGTTCTTACGCCACAAAGAAGAGGACCAACATGTTGTGCGTCTTCCTGCACGAAGAACAAATTGAAACCAGCTTGCTGCTAGTATCGTCTGCGCGACGAAGAAGAAAGGGTTGCTGTTGGTGCACAGAAGAAAGACGAACGAAGAAGTAGCGGCTGCTTCTACTGCTAGTGTGTGTTTTGCACGAAGGAAAAGAAGAAAATGTAGTTGTTGTTGCATGCTCTATGTTGTTTGCGTGAAGAAAAAGACAACTTGCTACTATATGTTGTCTACACGAAACAAAGAAGAAGACGCACTGGTGCGTGAAGAATAGAAGAACAAAGAAGAAAGAACGTAGCTGTGTTCTTTGTGCAAAAAACAAATTGAAGAAGTAGCTTGCTGCTACTGGTGTGTTTCTTGCGTGAAGAAGAAAGGAGGTCAAACAACAATTGAGGATTTGATGTTTTTAGGCTTAGATCCGCGAAGAACGATGCCTTAGATCTGACTTTTCTCGCATAGCAAACCCCAATCTTGTTTATCTGATTTTTGTTGTGGCTTTGGAGGTAATTGAGCACTTGCAACCAGATCTATGAGCTCAGATCTGTGAGGATGCAGCTGTGCAAACGAGCATGCATTGAGTGTTTCATCGCAAGAAACGAACACAAACAAGGTGAGCTACTTTTCCTTATTTATTGAAGGCATATTTTAGCACCTTTAATTGTTAAAAATCTGATATATGGATGTTTGTATTGTGGATTGAAAATAGACCAAGGCATGGAAAAATCTATTTTGGAGAGTAACGAAAGGGAACGAAAAAGTGAAGATGTATAATATTCTCTAAACTCAAATCTTTGTGTTGATACCCCTAGTATAGTATTTATTTGGCTATTAATGTGAAAAATGAGGTTTTTTAGCATTTCCAACTTTCTGCATTCAAGGCTTGTGAATGTGAGACCTTCGTATTTTTTTTTATGCTCAAGGCTTAGGTTTCAAATTTTTTTATAATGCCATTGCGAATTATTTTTGTCGAAAATTTAATTTTTTGATGCATTAGATGCAAAATAAAAGATTGTTGGGCACATCGAATAGTGAATACCCACGCGAGATATCTTGTTACATATATATGAACTTCGCAAGTACTTTAAAAATAAAATAAAAATATTAAAGCTCGAGAAACTATTTTAAAATTTGGTTTGAATGAGTTGTAGGGGCTATGGACTCAACAAGATTGATTTTTATTTTTCAGATTAAAAATCAAAGAGTGGCGAAAGACAACACAAAAGCGCGAGGGACTCGAGAAAATTAAAGTGGGTGTAATTTCTGTACTCCCTAATATTATTTTGATTTTTAAATACCAAACATGATGTTTGTTTACTTAGAGGAGTACCTAGAAGCATGCTAGGATTGCTTGAAATAAATAAAATGATTGGATCACTTAAATTGAATGCTGAAACTTCATGATGAATGTTAAGTTATTTGTTATGGTTACATGCTTAGGTAGTAAGGCATAATTTATTTGCTTTAAATTACATGCGTGTCTAGTATAATTGATTTACATAGATCTTGAAATATTAATTGTGATGTATGAGCTGTGATGTGATTGTGAAACGAAAGAAGATTAAATTAAGACTAAAACCACGTACCGGGGCGACGACCGACCTTTGGGTGTCATCGTGGATGTCCTTAGCTAGGCTGGTTGTGGGGCTAAGTGTCACTTTGAAACTCACGCCCTTGTTAGGGCCCCGAAAGGTAATCGGCCCTTGGGCGTTACCTCCAGATTCACTCTTGGACCATGAGGGGGACACCGAAGCCACAAACCTTTTGGTTTCAATAACGACGAAAAATAACAAAGTATTTGAAATGCCCTAATGTAATGAAAGTGTTTGCATGTTTTGTATTTTGGTTTGCATAATGCTAATGATGTGTTGTATGATCCACTGGGTTCTCGAGCTCACCCCACTTTTCTATTTTAGGTGATAGTTGACACGATGCGAGTTGACCATCTCTAAGCAACTCTAACTTTGTGATGAAACTCACTGGAGAGGTTTTTATTGTCTTTCTACATATTTTATTTCTGTACTTAATCTGAACAAGGACTGTGCCCCTTTTTCTTTAGACTGATCATTTTATACAAGATTAAATGTTTTGGACTTATTTCAGTGATCTTCAAATTGTTTAAATTTGAACTTGAAGCTTATTATTTTACTTGAAATTTCACTGATCCAATTTATTTACATAGAAGTTTTATTTCAAAAAAATTCATGTTTATTTAAATTGATTTTATTATTACTTGAAAGAAAGAAAGAGATGGACAGTGTAGACAAATTAAGTAGCGCTCCAGCTCTCAGAGGACGACCGTCTCACGACTTCTCCTGTTGGATGAGTTCGCATCTCTGTGCAGTGCTCAAGAAACTCATGGACCGGTGGCCAGGGTGTTACATTTATCACTTAAGCATGACATATATATCACCATCAGATCAAATTCAACATTTATAACATACATTTCATAGGTTCATTCAAATTACGCATGCAATCATGCAAATATGCAACCAGGTGTTCTAAATAACTACCTAAAGGTTTTTTTTTTAATGATTCATGTAGATACATACATGTTTAACAAGGAAACACAAATGAAGTGCAACAATTATCGAAATCAATGCTTAGATAATAGTGACAACAATCTTAGTGTGGTCATCCAACCAACTCTCTCGCATTTTTACCTACACTTACAAAATACCAGTTTTTAGTGTATTCACTTCCCATCATAATTATTCACTATGTTGATATGTTTGCGCACACGATCGGGCCGTAACAATGCTCTAAAATTACAAATGGATCCCCCAAGGTTTGACCATCACAGGCATGAAAAATCAAAAAGTTTTCTAAAATTCACCGTTTTGCAAAACACAATGTAGCTCATTGCTTTGTGCCACTTAGCACAATATTTATGGCTTTCCAGGTGTCATTTTTGGTGTTTAAAGATTCATTTGGTTTACCTACTAAAGAGGTTTGGTTGTATGATTCATAAGGATGTGGATCAAATCGAAGGTATTCTATGGTTGGTCATATGTTCGACAACAATTGTCATTTCATGTGAACCACCTACCTTTGTTTTCATGATTTTAGTTTGGTTTATCATTTCATGCCATTCTTGTACCATTTTGAAGGTGCTTCAACATACTTTTTAAGGGTGTAAGCATGTGGTCTTGCCAGTAGGGTATTGATCCCAAAATCAAGCCCAAAGTTTGTCACAAGGTCCTTATGACCCGAAACTTGAATGTGCAACCACTAATCTTTATATATGTTGAGATAACTGCAAGTATACAGTATTGCAATGTAATACAACAATATAAAACCAAAGATCATCATCAAAGAACAACAAAAACACAATAATCCTAAATCCCAACGTACTCACGGTATTGATTTTATTAAGGTCAATAAATCAAATTGAAACAAATTAAACTGAACAAAAGATAAAGTTAGATCTAATCACACAAAGAAGTGTTTTTTTTTTTAAGAAAACAATATAAATTGAACGTCTAGGATAATAAATCACACGTAGTTTCCTTTTATTTCCCCTTTAATCATCTATTCTTATGTCTATAGGTTATGGCGTTTGTTATTAAAATCCTCTCTTGAGTGCATCTTAATGTTTATCAATATATTTGTTGTACTCTCTTCTAAGTGTATTTGAGAACAAATTGATGTTGTAAACTTAGCATTTACGTGCTACCTCCTATAAGATCGAGGATCTCCCAATTCAATTGATCTTTCTAAGTCTATATTTTGATTATTGAATCACCAGACCCCTCTTTTAAGTATAATTAGGAATCTAAAATCGTCCTATCTATGACCAATAGAGAAAAAGCAATGAACACACAAAATATAGAATGAACTTTGACGTCAATTAATTAAATTCAAAACTTAAGGGTCCTACAGTTGATTTAAATCCTAGAATAAAGATATTATTCGTACACGGAGTTCATTATACAAAACAATGGATTCAACCTTTTAGAAATAATAGAGGTGATTCGTCTCTTTGTCTTTTTCTCACTCTATTGCTACTTTTTCTTTTCGTTCCTTTGTTTGTTCAACTCTATTCTCTATCAATTCCAACCCCCTTAAATTGGGTATTCTTTTCCATTTATATATCCCTTAGTTCTCCCCACACAAATCAGAAAGTCAAAACCCTTAAATGACTTTCTCATATCACACTACTACAGTAATTGTCCACAGTAACCTCGGCCACTCAGATCCTAAAAAATCACGTAGCCTGGAAGGAATACCATTACCGTGGTGGTGTCCTGTGGTATTGCTTATATGACTTGTTATCTCCCTCTGGTTACTACAGTACAAACCACGATAATGGTTACCTGCATTGTTTTCTCCCAACTCTCCCCCCTAGTTACTATAGTATAGTATTGTAGTAATGGTTGCCTGCATTGTTTTCTTCTAATTCTTCACTCTGGTTATCGCAATAAAACTTACCTCTACTATGGTTCTCTGGGATGAATTTTTATCTCAACTCTTCTAACATTCTATCCCTTGTGCACGCATCTCAAGACCAATATAGTTGAACCAAACTTGCATAAGTAACTGAAAACCTCTCTTGGGCATTATATCAAATGTAAAGATGCAAATAAAGTATATCAAAATTCTAAAAATGAATAGATAATCATGTCATGCTTGAATAAATGCTCATGAACCTATTCATAATCAAATATACTCTTTCTACTACTAAACTCATGCAAAAATATATAAAATATACCTACAATATGCATAGTATACCATGCAACTAACAAAATACCCGTAAACTTAACCTATTGTTTTTCCTCAAAAAATAACCCAAACTCCCAAGTGTAAAATCTACGCAACATAGAATTAAATTAGCTTTCAATCATCATTGTGACCTCCATTTTCCATTCCTCTAGCTTATGATTCATCAATAAATTCCTCGGGCCTTTTAGTTTATCTCGAATTTCAGTCCACCCTTCATTCTTCCTCAACCTTACCCTCTTCTTTCAATAACTTAATCTTCCTAGACCACTTAAGTAAGTTATAGTCACCATTCAAGTCCCAAAAGTCATCCCTGAATACGAATACAAAACCTTATCAAATTCTTCCTCTATCTCTCCTCTGCTCAAGTCAAACTATGTTTAGAATCAGCTGTCTTTCTTAGGTTGTAACTTGGCGTGGCTATGGGTATGAATGAGAGTAAATATGGAATAAAATTCAGACTCAAATGTACACCTAACCTTACTTTCTTTATTCCCCTAAACTTATGTACTCACGTGCACCTCAATTGTGCCCATATATACAACCATATAAAATCAGTATGCTAAGTATTTCCTTCATTATTATTTTTTTATTTTTATTAGTATTTTAAAAAAAATAAATAGTCATACACCAATAGTATATTTCCTCCTTCTTGACACCATCACAGCAAAGTAGTTTCATCACTATAAGTGCTCATAAAAAGGTTCAAGTGGAGCATATATGAAGGGTAATGTATGTATGTACTATTTAGGTTCATCACAAAGAAACAAGTTTCAAGGCTCAAAATTGTCTACAAGGGATTTTTAATGCTTGGACTGACCTTTAACCTAAAACTCAAACAAGGGTAACCTACTTCATTTTCCTTCTAAAGTCATCTTTGAGCAATGTTCAAAACAACTTCGATCATTTCAAAAGTTTGAGGAAAATTTTCTCCACTTGTTTTATGATTCCCACTCCTCACCTTTTCTCAATTTCTGGATTCTCAACTCAACTAGGACTAAAGAGCTTTGTCAAGGTCAAATTGTGGACTAACTGAATACACAAACTTAATGAATCCTTAGTTCTTAATCTTGTCATGCTAAAGGAATTTCAAATTTCATAAGTTACTCATTTAAAACAAAACATGTGTAGGGAATGGGTTTAACCTAAGTAAACAGAGGTACTCTCTACATGCTTATGTCCTAACTCTACATGTCTACACATCCTATGATTTCTATATGCCTCATATACTAACAACACACCATAAATATACCACAACTAGAAATGCATTAACCTAAGTGTTTTCTATATGCCATGACAAAACTTGAATAATAAATACGTGACATGCCCATAAGTATGCAAGAACAAAATTCACAAGATTTCATCTTAGTGCATAAAAGTGACAAAGGAAACAATATAACCCAAGGATCAGCCTCAACGTACCCCCAAACTTAAATAATGCATGTTCTCATGAGCACCACTCTATTCTGAAGCACATACACACACATACGAGAGAAACACATAAACAGAACTCAACACCCACACATACTTACCTACCTTTTAAAAAACAAAAAAAAATGATATTAGCATCCACACGCCAATACTAAAATTGTCATTAAACATAGAAATAAATAAATTTTAAAAAGTGCAAATAAGAAATTGAAACACCATATGTTTTGGTCGAACATCTATACTAAAAAAAACAAAACAAAAAATCTCCAATTAACACTAAAACCAACAGATATAAACATGCAACCAATATCTACATGATATACACAATCCAAGGAAATGGATTTCGTCAATGGAATGGCCACTACATCATCATAAAAAAGACATAACAGAAAACCCATGAAGAATAGGATGATCAAACATCATCGTCAACATCATCCTCGAAGAAGTTTGCAGTCGTTACATGATCAGCATCATTAACATCGTCTTTACTAGCTGGGTTTCTGTAATACCCCGAAAATTCACAAATGGATACACGTCACGATAAAATATTTTTTTCTTTTATTTAAGCGTATAATTAGACTATAGCTTTAAAAAAAATTTAAAATTTATTAAATAAAATATTAATTAAGGAAAACATTAGTGGATTAACAAAATCCAAGATTTTGTTTGAGAAAGAAGATTTAATATTGAAGAAAAGTAAAAATAGTAATAATAATAATAATAAAAGAAAATAATAATAATAATAATAAAAGAGAAACTTGTTTTGCAAGTTTTAGGGCCAAAATAAAAAAAAATTATAAAGTGGGATTAACCAGATTTTCTGGTTTGGGAGATGGAGAACGACGAGCAAGAAGCTTTGGAATTTTGGATTTGTGGGTTTTGTTGGAACGATGAACAGCAAGGAAAAAGAAATCAGGAGCATAAGAACAGGGGAAACACGATTGCTGCTGGTGCTTGTGTGGAAAACAGATGAAGAAGCAATT
>JAJIYU010003191.1:0-27571 GCA_030144865.1 Tinospora cordifolia | reverse complement strand
AGATAAAATGTCATAATTTAAAATATACTTCAACATTAAAATTTAAGAGGCATAATGACCCATAAGTTCAATTAATGAAGGAACTTTAAAACTAAGAAAGGAAAACGAGGGTCAATATGCCTTACTTAAATAAATCTATGATACTAGAAAAATAGATTTTTAATGACAACAACTCAGAAAACTCTCATTAGCCATGCCAATTGTAACGATCCATATTTTTGGATATTGAGTCGACGGGTTCGACATTTATTTTCATGTATAAATTAATAAATTATAAATGAAAATATATGATTTTATAACAATTGTATTAATTAATAAGTATATTAAATAAAAAATAAATAAATGATAATAATATTAATAATAATTAATGTTCATAGTGGGAGCTCAGTAAGAAATATATATATATATATGATTTATAAAAATAAATAAAAAGGAGCTGATTTTTTTTATGGACATGTGTTGGAAAATGAAAAAGAAAATAAATGAGTGGATAAAGATATTGAGGGGTCGATAAAAAAGAGGGAAGCAAGTTTATCTTTACTTTTTGGAAGGCCCACTTCAATTAAGACATATAAATAAGGCTCCTCCACCTTTCCTTTCATCTCTCATCCTCTCTGTTTGCTCCTCCAGGAAAAAAAGTGAAAGCAAAAAGAAACCTAGAGAAACTAGAATGACATAGAACATAAAAGGAGCAAAAAAAGAAGAAAAGGAAAAGAGGACAGAAAAAGTGTGGTATTTTTGAAAGATTTGAAACTTTAGGTAAATTATTTTGCCTCTTTTTAATGCAAAATAGTTATAAAAGTTATGAATTCAAGTTTTTATGTAGTTTTCAATAGAAATATTAATATATTGTATGACACAAAACTATGATGTATTTTTATTAAGAGTAAAACTACACAATATACATACATACATACATATATATATATATATATATAGTTTATTTATGACTATATAGACTCTAAGAATTTATATGATAATTGGAAGTCGACACATAAGGGTATATATATTGACACTGAAATTTTAGTTAACGGATATTGAAATGTCCTTAATGAAATTATGGACTCTATGACATTAAAATTAAAATTTTTGGAGGTCCACTAATATATTAAATTTGCATTTATACAATTGGAGGATTAAAAAATAAAAAAAATAAAAAAAAATGTATAGAAGGTGATATAATGTTAAATAATAGCAAATGTTATATAATGTTATATATCCAATATTGTATAATATTATGAAATACTTATTAAAAAATGCGTAACATAAGAAATAATTAAAATATTCTTATTTACTGAATTAAATCGCCAAATTAATGGAAAGGTTGGTTATTGTATATTAAAAGTGCGATAAGTGTTGACGGTATTATTTTGTTTAATATTTTAGGTTAATATTAAGGGCTTAATGATACCAATTGACCTTGTTGACCACGTTGACCCTATCGATCATACAGGTTGGCGAGTGCTACACTTAATTATAGTTGATTGTATTTATCGAAATTGACCAAATTAATAAATGTACCAGAATTGACTGTGTCAATCCTTTGATTGACCAAAGACTATAAGGTTAAATTTGACCTAAGTTTCATGTAGATATTAAGAAAATCGCATTGATCACATAGGATCAAACATTATTGAGACTTGACCGGTCACGAGAGGAGCATTGAGAACTAAGCATCATTATGAGTAGTGTTTTCAAATTTATCACTTAAAATTTTTATTTTAGTCATAAATGACATGTTATTACATATTTGATGCGGACCCTCTAGAAATTAGATCCTAAGAACCTCCATTCAAGGAAGTATGTTCACCCCAAGAAAGTTAAAATCAAGTTTGATGATCTACTTGAACCCTTGAATAATAAAGAAACAAGAACTCAAAGTGTTAAACACCACATGATTGATCAATCCTTGATAAGTTTAGAAAACTTCAATAAAGAACATAAGAAAAAGTCTCTGTCAAAATGAAATTTTCAAATGAAATACTCAATTTACTGAATTGATGATCTCCTTAAAGAGACTTGTGTCCCTTTGAGAATTGAAGAGATACTTAAAGAAGAGTCACAATAACCCTATAAGAATTAATGAAACACTTACAAAGAGTCACAACAACCCTTATGAGTATTGAAGAGACACTTACAAAGAGTCACAATAACCTTATGAGTATTGAAGATGCATTTACAAAGAGTCACAATAACCTTAGGAGAATTGAAGAGACACTTTATTTTTTCTAATTTTGACCATATTAGGCTTGGATAACACTAATAGCTTCTTTTGATTTATCTAAGCCCATATTAACACCTTGTTTGGCCCAAATGTCTTGAACTAGCCCAAGTAATGTTTCTTTAAGTCTTTGGCATGGACCCTTGTAATTGTTCTACTTGGAATATACAAAGTATCGTCTTGGTCCATATGATGAATTACATCACCATTAATTAATTTGCTTGTGTCATCTTCGTCAACTTAATAATCCGCATCATTCCCCCTCTCCTCAAAAGGATTCGTCCTTGAATCTTCACCTACATCAAGAGGAAAAAGATCAACAACATTGAATGTAGCACTAATGTTATACTCACCTAAAATATTTATTTTGTAGGCATTGTCAATGATCCTCTCAAGAACTTGGAAGGGGCCATCCCCCTGAGGATGCAACTTGAAGTTTCGTTGAGTTGAAATCACTCCTTTTGCACCCACACCCAATCACCTAGTTCAAAAATAAATCATTGTCTCCCTTTGTTTGCCTTAGATGCATACTGGCATTCTTCTTTTCAATTTGTTGATTGACATGCTAATGAAGCTTTTTAACTAATTTAGCTTTCTTCTCTCCATCCAAACTTTCCCTAACATTAATAAGTAAAGGTATTAAATCCAAAGGAGTCAAAGGATTAAAACCATAAACTATTTCAAATGGAGAATATGATGTAGAAGAATGCAAACTTCTATTATAGACAAACTCAATGAAAGGTAAACATTCTTCCCAATTTTTCAAGTTCTTTTTGAATGACGGTTCGAAGTAATTGAGTCAAAGTTCAATTGACGACCTTTGTTTGTTCGTTAGTCTGGGGATGATAAGTAGTAGGAAATAGAAACTTAGTTCCAAGTTTTCCTCACAACACTTTTACATCCTTATTTGAGACAATACTTTTGGGTACACCATGAAGACGCACAACTTCTCAAAATAACAACTCAACTATAAAAGTGGCATCATCTGTTTTGTATCATGAAATGAAATGTGCCATTTTAGAAAATTGGTCAACCACAAGAAATATTGAGTTGTGACCTTTTCTGGAGCTTGTTAAACCCAAAATGAAATCCATCGATAAGTCAACACATGGCTTATGTGGCATAGGCAGGGGTGTATAAAGTCCATTTGGTAGGACTTTAGGTTTAACCTTTTTACAAGTGATACAACGATCACAAACACGTGCGACATCTCATTTCATCCCAGGCCAAAAAAAAAGTTCTTGTAAAACTGCTAAAGTTTTTGTGACACCAAAGTGCCCCATTAATCCACCCCCATGAGATTCCTTGGCAAGCAATTATCGTACAGAGCTTGTTGGTTGCACAACTTGTTTTTTTTGAACAAATAACCATCAAATTTATAAAATTTTCTAAAAGCTCCCTTTTTACAAACATGAAAAATATCACTTAATTCATGATCTTTAGCATACAATTCCTTAACATGCTCGAAACCTAATAAACGTGCATTTTAAGAAGTAAGAAGAGTAATCTCCGAGATAAAACATTTATTACTACATTCTCCTTACCTTGCTTGTATTTAACGACATACTGGAAGGTTTCAATAAATTTCAGCCATCTAGCATGCCTTTTGTTCAACTTTCCTTGACCCTTGAGATGCTTGAAAGATTCATGATCTATGTAGATGACAAACTCTTTAGGCCAAAGATAATGTTGCCATATTTCTAACGCCTTCACAAGTGCGTAAAGCTCTTTGTCATAAGTTGGGCAATTCAGTATGGCTCCACTGAGCTTTTCAGTAAAATATGCAATAGGTCGCCTTTCCTGTATCCAAACAACACCTATACCGACACCCAAGACATCACATTCAATCTCGAAATTTTTAATGCTAGCAAAGGTGTAGAACATTAATGTTCTTTAAGAACATTGAATGCATGATCTTGCTCCTTGCCCCAACGAAAGTTATTATATTTTCTTAATAACTTCAATTAGTGGTGTAGCAAGTGTGCTAAAATCCTTTACAAAATGTCGATAAAAACTTGCTAACCCGTGAAAACTTCTTACCTCGGTGACGATTTTCGGTATTGCCCACTCTTTTATTGCCTTTATTTTCTCTTCATCGACCTCAATACCCTTTGCACTTACAACAAATCCAAGAGAAACAACTTTGTCCATGCAAAAAGTGCACCTTTTAAGATTAGCATATAATCTTTCTTTTTTAAGAACATCAAGGACACATCTTAGATGACTCATATGTTCATTGAAATCTCTATTATACACTAAAAAGTCATCAAAATACACCACAACAAACTTTTCAATAAAATCACGCAAGACATGATTCATTAATCTCATGAATGTGCTTGGAGCATTAGTGAGTCCAAATGGCATCACTAAACATTCATAAAGATTATACTTAGTTTTGAATGCAGTTTTTCACTCATTTCCTTCCCTCATTCGAATTTGATGATATCCAGATTACAAATCAATTTTGGCAAAGATAGTTGATCCATGTAAATCATCTTACATATTATCTAAGCGAGGAACAAGATGACGATACTTTACCATAATATTATTCACAGCTTTGCAATCAACGAACATCCACCAAGATCCATCCTTCTTAGGAACAAGAAGTACAGGAACTGCACAAGGACTCAAATTCTCTCAAACATATCCTTTGCTCATGAAGTCTTCAACTTGCCTTTGAAGTTCCTTTGTCTCCTTCGAATTACTTCTATAGGCTGGACAATTTGGAATTGCGACTCTTGGAATGAAATCAATTTGATGTTTTACACTTTTTAAAGGAGGTAATCCTTCAGGAACTTCCTCTAAGAAAACATCTTCAAATTCTTGCAATAAAGAGTTAGCAATACTTGGAAGAGAAGGGTTAAGGTTGTTAGTTATCAAACAAACTTCTTTGTACAAAAGTACAAATAAAGGTTGTTTTGTAAAATAAGCAACCTTTACTTCACTCTTTTTTTTTGCATAAAAGCTCACTCTTTTCTTTTTTTTTCTTTTTTTTCTTTTTCTTTGCTCTCTTTTTCATTTGCTTTTTTCCCTTTTTCTTAATTTATTTTCCTTTCATTCTCTTGTTTATTGCTCTCTCTTTCCTTTTCTTTTTTGCTCTCATTTTCTTCTTCTTGTTTATTTTTTTTAACTCTTAATTGTTTTTTTGCAATTGGCTTGGCTCTCATTTTCAACTTCAATTGATCTTTAAAAGCCTACTAAGGAGTTAAAGGTACAAGAGTAATTTTATGATTATCTTTTACAAATGAGTACCTATTCCTAAATCCATCATGTATTACCTTTCGATCAAATTGCTAATGCCTCCCCAAAAGAATATAACTAGCATGCATAGGAACTATGTCACATAGTACCTCATCATGATATTTTTCAACTGAAAAAGAAACCAAAACTTACTTGTTGACTGACACTTCCCCACGATTGTTCAACCACTGTAACTTGTAGGGTCTAGGGTGTTTAAGAAGAGGCAAGTTTAATTTATCCACTAATGTAGTGCATGCAATGTTTGTGTAACTCCCACCATCTATAATCATGCTACATACTTTATTGTTTGTAAGGCAACGAGTACGAAATATATTCTCTTGTTGTTGTTCTGAGTCATCTATTTTGATTTGAGAATTTAAAACACGCCTCGTTACAAGCGATTCACCTTCTGTTGGATATTGGATGTCATCTTCACTTGCATTCTCAACTAAAAGCACTGAATCTTCGTGTTCACTTTCTATAATACCCAACAATTTTGAACGAAATTTGAGAAAATAAATTATCAAATTCTGAGAAATTACTAATATTTTGTTATATAAATTATTTGTATTCTAAGGTATAAAAAATAAGAAAAATGAAATGTATTTTAGTGCAACGTTAAAACATATAATAAAGAATATAAATATATATACATGTGGTGTATTTATAAGTATGTGAATGTATTAAATATAAGTATTTAATAATGTGTAAATATATATATATATATATATATATAGTTAAAAAAAAGAATCGCGCATGGGTTGTAGCCCATATGCGAAATGGAAATGTGTGCATGGCCTGTGCGTGTCTTAAAAAAAAAGAAAAAAAAGGAAAACAAAAAATTGGAAAAAATCAACTAAAAATCCAAAAAAAATTACAAAAAAATCCCTCGAAACCCTAATATATGATTTTCTTTTGGAACCGCCGAGGCCTAATAAAAATGAAAATTTTTCATACAAAAAATGCTCAAAAATTACAAGTCTCGCCCCCAGAAGACCCGATATAAACCCCTCTCCCCCTTCATTCTTTTTCATCCTAGCAAGAAATGAATAGAGTTCCTTCTTGCTCTCTCTGCCTCTCTCTTGGCACCTAGTGTTTTCTTTTATTTTTTGAGTTGTTTTAAATAGTTAGCAGAATAGTAGCAAAGGAGTGTTGCACAAATCTAGTGCAAGCATGGGGGAAAGATCTGCAAGATCTAAAGAAGGGTAAGAAGGAAGCGATCTCGAGGCAAAATGATTTCCATCTTTTTATTTATTATTTTGATTCAAATAAGGCTTGCTTGTGTGTTTAGATTTTTAATATTATATATATGTCATATAGAATATGTATACTTAGGTTTATTTTTATGCATAACCTATGGCGAAATGTCACCTTGCGAAAATATTTATATATTGTCAATTATTTAAATGTTAAGCTTTTATATTTAATATACGATTAAATAAATATCTTAACCACGTACCGGCACGGGGTCAAAATTGCACCGTGAGCATTCCAAGTAGGAGTTAAGAGGTAATAGAGGGTTTATAATTGATCTTATCTTACTCTAATGGGTCTGAGTTCAGTATAGTAGTTCTTTCCTTAAGGTTGGAATGCGTGCGGGGGAGGGGGGGGGAGGGTATCTTTAATGACAACAGAAAAATAAATTGGTTGAATAATTTAATTTCTTGTAAGTTGTAAGTGCTTATTATGTACATTTTATTTTGTCAAAATAATAAATTAAATATTTGAGATGATTCACTAAGCTTTATAGCTCATCCTTCATTTTTAATATTTCAAGAATTTAATTATCAAGGCGGTATGATAGTTATTTAATATATAAGAAATTTTATTTAATTTCTTTGTAGGCATGTGAGCCCAAATTTATTTATTTATTTATTTTATTGTAACAAAGGTTGAATTATCATTCTTGAATTTTTTCCATTGAAGAATAAAAGATTTATTTTATTAGATGGCGTTATAAATTTTGATAAATTATTTGTACATAGATTAATGTGCACCAGATATCTTATGGATATAAAAATTAAAATAGACTAAGGATAATGTGACACGGGCCCGCCTCCTGAGTGGCCCAAAAATATCGAAGAAAGATACTGTCAAATGATGCAGGCCCGGGCATGAGAGGCGGGGTGTTACACTTTCTGTCCCCACTACACCATTATCATGTAAGATTATTGTCATTTTGTTTGGACATTGTGAAGCGATATTTCTAGTTTTCAAACATTTAAAATATTTAATAGCTCTATTTCTAGAGAGTTGGGAGTTAGCTTTACCTTTTTTTAAAGAAGTTTCAATGGTGCTTTTGGGGGTCTCCTTGGAATTAGTTTGGTCATCTTTCTTCCAATTTGACCTCCAATAAGGATTAGAGGCCAAGGTAGACTTTGATGCCCGCTTGTTTTTCAATCTCCTTTCTACTTTTATTCCCAATGGCACCATTTCTTCTAGCTCAACATAATGGTGAAGATCCAAGACATTAGCTATATTCGGGTTCAACCCTTTTAGAAATCAAGCCATTTTTGGTTCCCGATCTTCCTCCACATTAGCCCTTATTATAGCCACTTCCATATCTTTATGCTATTCCTCTACACTGTTTAAACCTTTTGCAAGGCTTTGTAGTCTTTGACAAAGCTCCTTGTAATAATGGTTAGGAACAAACCTTTTTCTTATTAAAGCTTTCATTTCTCTCCATGTTTCTATGGGTGGTTCTTGATTTCTCCTTCTTCATGACATGTTGATCCTACCATATGATTGCATAGTCTATAAACTTAATTACTACTAATTTTACCTTTTTCGGTTCTGAGTAATTATGACAATTAAAAATCAATTCAATTTTTTCTCTCACTCTAAATAAACTTTTGGGTCAATTTTGCCTTGGAAAGGCAGAATCTTCATCTTAACGTTCACAAAATTCCTATCTATTCTATCTCTACCTCTAGGATGATTTCGTTGAAAACCTCTCCTATGCCTAACTCCTCTACGCCTATTTCTATCCAATTCAACTTTATATTCATTATCATCTTTATCCCCACTCATAACTTCATCTTCATCAACAACATCTTCTTTCACATGCCTTATCTACTTGAGAGCATCCTTGCAAATTTTGAATCTCTGCAACTTGCCCATCTACTTTATCTCTAAAATCATCCAACACCACATTCAAGCATTCAAATTGTTGTGGCATGACATGTATCATAAATGCAATATCTTTTGCTTCTTCCTTGTGAATGCTGATTAATTTTTTTGGACATTTTCTCTAAATAAACTGCAAGAAAAATGTTAGTGAAAAGAAACCTCTCACACTCTCAAATATATTTCCTCAAAAAAGATGATGTACTCCACACTAATTTTTACTTTTTTTTTTTGGGAGAAATGATTGCTCACACTCTTTCCTCTTTATAGCTTTCCCCTATAGCTCTTTAAGGAACTAATCAAACCCAAACAAGCATTGACCTAAACTTGTAGAGTTCATATCAACACTTAGGATATGGTAAAGAAAGGAGTGAATGAATTTCAAAGAAAATGGTTCAAAAGATAAAACAACAATTAGATAAAAGATCGAATAGTTAAGATGATAGCTTTTGATATTAACACAATCACTTTCATAGCAATAACTTCACTTGCATAAGTAAATGCGATTAGCAAAAAAACCCTTTTTAAAAATTATTATTTTCTTAACCCAATCTTTTTTTTGTAGAATCAGAACTTTTTTTTTTCCAAAATCACAATTTTTTTTGAGTAACAACTTTTTTTTCTTAGATTTTTTTTGTATGCAAGAGTAATGAAAAGAAAAGAAAACTGAGCAACAAGGAACAAAGAACAAAAAAGACAAAAGAGGATGACAAATGAAGAAAACTGATGAATAAAATGAAATAAGAGAACTATGAAATGAAATTTACAAAACAAGAAAGATATAACCTAATCTTAGAGCCAAAGCTCTGATAGCAACTAATGCGAACCCTCTAGGAATTATATCCTAAGAACCCCTATTCAAGAAAGTATGCTTACTCCAAGAAAGTTAAAATTAGGTTTGATGATCCACTTGAACCCTTGAATAATAAAGAAACAAGAACCCAAAGTGTTAGATGCCATAAGATTGATCAATCCTTGATAAGTTTAGAAAAGTTCAATAAAGAACATAAGAGAAAACTTCTCTCAAATATGAAATTTTTAGATGAAATACTCAATTTACTAAATTGATGATCTCTTCAAAATGGAGCAAACTAATTTATACAAATCTGGGTGTCCATTTGAGAATTGAATATACATTTAAAGAAGAGTCACAATGACCCTATAAGAATTAAAGATACACTTACAAAGAGTTACAATAACTCTATGAGTATTGAAGAGACACTTATAAAGAGTCACAATAACCCCATAACCGTAGAAGAAACAATAACCCTATGAGCATTGAAGAGACACTTAACAAAGAGTCACAATAGCCATAAGAGAATTGAAGAGATACTTTATTTCTTCTAGTTTTGACTATCTTGGGCATGGATAACACTCATAGTTTCTTTTGATTTATCCAAACCCACAATAACACGTTCTTTGGCGCAAACGTCTTGAACTTGCCCAAGTAATGTTTCTTTAAATCTTTTGGCATGGGCCTTTGTAATTGTTCCACTTAAAATCCGCAAAGTATTGTTTTGATCCATATGATGAATTACATCACCATTAATTAATTTACTTGTGTCATCTTTGTCAACTTCATAATCTGCATCAATATTGTAATGTTTTTACAATCTTTAAATGAGTTTTTAAATGAAAATGTGCACTGAATCTTAAGGTCCAATGGTACAGGTTAGGATATTGGATGTGGTTGAGCTTTGAGGATTGGATGTCGCTATATCTAGAGGTACATTCTGTGCAGGTTCTCGATTGGCCCCCTTAATGAGGATCGCAAGCCACCATATATGAGGTATGTCCTGGCAAATCCTTATGATGTTGTATGAGAATATGCCTAATTGTTTGGTAAGCCTGCTCAAGTGGATTGATTATTGCCACAGAGGCTAGTTAGAGAGGCTAGTGAGAGCCTCGACATGTGTTTTCATCATTAAAATCATTTTCAAAATAAAAGGTGCACGACTGCATTGTAAATTTAAATTTCATTAACTATTACATACCTAATATTATTTTTTTATGCATACATAACATTATTTTATAGAATTACTATTTTAAGTTATAGATTAAACTATATTACTCATTGAGCCGCTGTGGACGAAGTAGTTCACTACTCTAGCATTTTAGGTTCTTCAATCGCAGACAAAGGGAGAAATGTGGTTGGAGTGTAGAGCCGTGTTCTTCGGTTATTTTAGTAGGTTTTCTACATAGTTTATTATTTTGATAATTAGTATGAGGTATAGGTGTTGGGATTACTGCAAGTGTACAGGATCGCAATAGTAATATACTAGGTAAATACTGGATTATCGTCTTCTGGGAACGATTTGTGGTTAATATTTTAAATCCCAATCTAAATTTAATCTCAATTTTATTAAGGTTTAAACTCAAATTAAATATTAAAAACTTAAATTAAATTTAAAATCAAATGGAAAGCAAGTGAATATTAAATTGAAAAATATATGAATTAAAATTTTAGGATAGTTAAATATCATGTATTCACTTTTAATATTTATTTCAATTAAAATAAATTTTGTCCTTGTAGGTTGTAACACAAATAATCAAAACCTTCTTTCGAAGCACCCTGATCCTATCAGTGAAATAGCCTAATACCCCATCCCGAGGCGTACAGTCAATAAGCTAATACATTAAAAATATCAATCACGTGCAACCTCCTACAGAATTAACAACCTTACGGTCAATTAATTCAAATAGGTCTATATTCTGATTATCCAATTATTGAACCTCCCTCCCGAGTTAATTCAATAATCTAAAATCAATTTATAAGTGATCAATCAATAAAAAGTAGTAAGCACACAAAATATAAAACAATACCTCAAAATAAAACTCAAAAGTTCCTACAATCTAAATTACATCCTAGAAATAAAAATACTTAGCCGAACATATTTAAGAAAATACGAAACAAAGAATTAAATAAAATAAAGATCATATTAGACTAGGCTTTGATCTTATTCTTCAATTCTCTTATTCACTTTTCTTCTCTCTAGTCTTCAATAACTGCTTCAAAACTGGAATTGAATGAATTCAAAATTTATATATTGGCCTCTTTATATATGAATTTTAAACTCTTAATTGGGCTATAAGTCTAAATTGTAATCAAGACCCAACTAGAAAATCACCTATTTCGTTGTAATTTGTATTTTTGTCTTCGCTTCCAATCTTGCCCTTGCTTCTTCTTTGTATTTACGCTCCTTGCCCACTAAATTTATGCAACTTTAATTCATGTTGTTGTGTTCCAATTATTCTAAACCTGCAAAATAATTGATAATCCTTTCTCGGGCATTAAATCAAAAATATAAATAAATATATAAAAAACTATATTAAAATACTCTAAATGTTTAAATAATATGTAATATGAATATAATTGATCATGCATCTAATTTTGAGTAATTATGTCATATGTCATACCTAAACTCATGCAAAACATATGTAAAATATATATAATAATGTTAGTATGCAATGCAGCTAACAATAGGGGATAAGGAAACCGTTGTAAATATTTTGACTTATACACTTCCACTACTACTACATGTAGGGGACTGTATATAATTAACTTTCATTTGACTTAAATTTTTACTACTTTTATTTGTTTAGCTACTTCTACATCTCTGGTGATTACTTTGATGATGTTGTGTATAGGGTGTGAAGGAAGCTTAATACTGTTTTGGTGAGCTTGACTTGCGAGTAGGTTTGTCAGGCCATTGTGCTAGTTGGTTCACCCTTTACCCTAAGGAAGGGGTCCTGACAATGGTGGTATCATAACCAAGGTTTTTCAATTAAGGAATAACAATTGTTGTTAACCTAGGGAACCTTAAAATTATTGTTGAAGTTAGGAAAATCCTAGGAATGACTTAGAGTAGCATAGTAGAATTGTGGAAAAACCTTTCTAACTTCTGATTGACAGAAAGAAGAACTGACCGAGAGTAGCCATATCATGAGGGGAATTAGATTGTCATTGGGAGTTGATGAGTTTTTAAGACTTAGAATTTGAACCTTGTGGATTAGATTATCACTTAGAGATAATTACCTTAACGTGTAGTTATCTTTTATTATAAACACCTAAAATTATGGTATGCTTAACCTTGAAAATGACGGAAGCTTAATAATTTAAGTAGACCATGATGCCTCCTTAACGTGGGAAACCACGTAGGATCCTGAAGCCAGTGCCACCACCACCACCTTTGATTCAGCTCGAGCAGGATCCCATACAAAGGCTTGAAGCTATGATCAGGGCATCCACTGAGGCTACTCAAGCCTAGACAACCTTATTGAGAGAGAGAGACTGGATAGGATTGAGGTTGAGGGACAGAAGGTTGAGCTTGGAGCACCCCTACAGTAATTGAACCTAAGATCGGAGTGCATGAGAGGGTTACAGACTACTTAGTGGTAGCTCCGGTGAGTCAGGTAGATGAGGATGCCCAAGATCGCCTCTAGAAGAAGTTTTTGGATTTGAGACCCAAGGAGTTCCATGGGAGTTTGAGTTTGGAAGTGATAGAGAACTGGCTTCTTAATATTGAAAAGAATGTAGAGACGTTGAGGTTGTCCAAGGAAAACCAGGTACTCTTTGTTGCGCATATGCTTGAGGATGAAACCGCAATATGGTGGAAGGCCACTTAGACTATCGAGGGGCAGATTACTTCGTTGGCCCATTTTTGGGAATTATACTTGAGTGCTTATGTTCATGAGACAATGAGGGGGCATAAGAAGGTAGAATTTTTTACCCTATGATAGGAGGACATGTCGGTGAGGGAGTATATCCACATATTTCTCTGACTAGAGGCTTATACGCCCGAGCTAGTGGGTTACCTGAGGGAGAGAGTAGGATTCTTCTGTCGAGGGCTGATGGTTAATATCAGGCAGGTGACAACAACATCTACTGATGCCACCCTTGATACCATACAGAGGCAGGCGCTATAGTTTGAGATAGACGATAGAGATGAGCGCCTGATGGTGCAGATAATACAGGGTGCCACCTTGTAGATGTAGCCACAACTACCACCACAACCATTGACACATAAATTATTGTAGTGGAACTTGATTGAGTAGATACTAGAGGAAGATAAAATATTCAGTGGGACAGTCAACCATCTCCTGCAGTATCATTCGCCGCCGCCCCAGTACAATCTTATCAGCCAGCGGGACAACCATCAACCAAATATGGGGCCAAAGTAGAGGTCGAGATAGAGGTAGAGATTCAGGGTATAGAGGCTACAGTAAGGGTGACACTTATCAGGTTATGTAGGGATGTCAAATTACATGTTTTTAGTGTGGTCAGCCAGGCCGCAAACAATATGATTGCCCTATGCTTGTTCCAACTTCCAATGTACCCACCACCACTGTCATTCAAGGGAGAGCATAGGTAGTCACTTAACCTGATTTAGAGGTTACCACGACTTTGGTAGAAAGACCATTTCTATTTTAGATTTTACTTAATATGTGTTGGTTGACGCTGCCTTTAGCTTATCATTTATCTCTAGACATGCCGTAGATAGATTGAGACTTAAACATCTTAGGGAACCCACCTGGCTCATGTTAAGTATTGCAACGAAGGAAAGCATTTACCCTATTATGATTTGTGAGGGTTGTGTATTGAGGTTAGGTGACTTTGAGACCATTATTCACCTTTGGGTGTTAGAGTTCCTAGAGTTTGATGCTATACCCAAGATGGATTGGCTAGCCCCATGCGCATATGGACTATTTTGCCAAGACGACAATGATTCAGGTACCAAGGCAACCTGTTATTATCTTTCAAGATAGTGTTTTTGATAAATCAAGAACTCAAGGCAGAATAACAACTCAGTATCAGATTGATACTCTAGCCGGTCTAACCACCATAAATGAGGGACCTTCACGGGCGAGTATTAATGAGATTCCTATGGTGAGAGATTTTTCTGATGTGTTCCTTGAGGATTTACCTGACTTACCTCCTAAGTAGGAAATTGATTTTATCGTTGCGATTATTCTAGGGATGTAGCCCATTTTGATCCCTCCTTATCGAATATCGCCTAAAGAATTGCACGATTTGAAGGTTCAGCTAGAGGAATTGATGAGTAAGGGTTTTATTACCCCTAGTGTGTCGCCTTCAGATGTTCCAGTGTTGTTTGTTAGGAAGAAATATGGGAGCCTCCATTTGTGTATCAACTATCAGCAATTGAAAAAGGTGACAATAACAAACAAATACCCTCTCCCACACATTAATGACTTGTTTGACTAGCTCAGAGGTGCCACTTTGTTTTCAAAGATAGATATAAGATCTGGGTACCATCAGCTAAGGGTCAGGGAAGATGATGTACTGAAGACAACCTTTCGGACTCGTTATGGGCACTGTGAGTTCCTTGTCATGCCATTTGGTATGACAAATGCCCTTGCAATGTTCATGGACCTGATGCGGAGAGTGGTTCATCCCTATCTCGATTCATTTGTCATTATCTTTGTTGATGACATCCTTATTTACTTGAAGACTAGGGAGGACACCCGAGCATTTGAGGATCACACTGCAAACCCTTCGAGATCATCGCTTGTATGCTAAGTTTAGTAAGTGCGAGTTCTGATTGTCAGAGGTTCAATTTTTAGGTCATGTGGTAGGAGCCGAGGGTACTTTTGTTGATTCGGCTAAGGTCGAGATTATTTTCAATTGACCAAGGCCTATCACAGTCACAAAGATCCATAACTTTTTGAGATTAGCGGGCTATTATCATAGATTTGTGCAAAGTTTCTCGAAGATTGCTACACTAATGACAAAACTTACCCAGAAAGATGTGCCCTTTGTATTGACACATAAGTATGAGGAAGCTTTTTTTAAGCTAAAACATCATTTGATATCTGCGGTAGTACTTATGCTACCTGAACTAGGGCATGAGCTGGTGATCTTTACAGATGCTTGTGGGACAGACCTTGAGTGTGTGTTAATGAAGGTTGACCGGATAATTTCTTATGCCTCCAAATAGTTGAAGGTGCATGAGAGAAATTACTTTGTCTATGATTTAAAACGGGCAACAGTAGTGTTTGTATTCAAGATTTGAAGACACTATCCGTATTGTGATTGTTTCATGTTTTATTCTCATCATAAGAGCCTCAAGTATTTCTTTTCTCAAAGAGATTTGAATATGAGGCAAAGGAGATGGATGGAGCTACTTAAGGATTATAACTTTACTATTGAGTACCATCCCAAGAAAGCCTATGTAGTGGTTGATGCTTGAGCGGAATACTGGTTGAGACTGCTTGTGTGGCTCTACATATGTCTCAAGAGTAGAGGATGATTGATTATGTGACAGTGATGAACATCAACGAGACTTCGATTGAGACCAAAGTTAGTGTACAGATGAGAGCTCAATTGGTGTTGCTTTTTGAGATCATAGAGGTGCAACCTCATGACATTGATTATGTGACGTATCTAGAGTGGGCAGACGACACTTCTCATATGGAGTGGTTGATTGACAGTGATGGTGAATTGAGATTTATGAGACGATTGTGAGTACCATATGACCTTCGCCTGAGATAGGAAGTGTTATTAGAGTTGCACTACTCGAGGTATACCATTCATCCATGCACCAATAAGATGTATTAGGATGTTTGACATACTTATTGATGGCGAGGTATGAAGTGAAATATTGTAGCCTTTGTGTTGAGATGTAACACGTGCCAACAAGTTAAGGCTAAGCATCAGAGACATAATGGTTTATGACAACCCTTGGCTATTCCTGAGTGGAAATGAGAGTACATTACCATGGACTTTGTGATGGGATTACCTATGACTCAACAGAGATATGATACTATTTGGGTCATTATGAACATATTGACTAAGACTACTCATTTCCTCCTGATTCATACTAGAGATTCAGATGAGAGGCTGAGTCGATTGTACATCTGTAAGATCATGAGATTACATGGGGTCCCAGTGTCCATTGTGTCTTATAGAGATGTTCAATTTACGTCCCATTTTTAGTAGAGCTTGCAGAGTCAATTGGGGACTAGAATAAGCTTGAGGACAAACTTCTATCCATAGATTGATGGCTAGTCTGAGAGAGTGATTCAAATTTTGGAGGATATGCTTCGTGCATATGTTTTTGATTTTGGTGGTAGCTAGGAGGATCATTTGGCACTATGTGAGTTTGCTTATAATAATAGTTATCAGACGAGTATCGACATGACACCATTTGAGATATTATATGGTCGACCTTGCCGATCGCCAGCTTGTTGGGCTGAGGTTGGTGTTATAATAGTTTTTGGCCCTAGTTTTGTATAGGAGCAAATTGAGAAAATTTAGCAGATCCGTCAAAACATGAAGGCAACTCAGGATAGACAGAAGAGTTATGCGGATAATCGGAGGAAAATCCTTGAGTTTGATGTTGGCGATCATGTACTCCTTCAAATTTTTTCTCAAAAGGGGCAAAGTTGGTTTGACATTTCAGGAAAACTTGTTGGAGTACATAATGTATTTCATGTGTCGATGTTGAGAAGTACTATCCCAATCCCTCGCATGTGATTGAGGGGGGACATGTTGAGTTGCGAGAGGATTGTACATACGATGAGGCTTTGGCAGCTATCGTTGATCGACTCTTAAAAAAACTACGCAACAAGGAGATATTGATGGTATGTATACGTTGGCAGTTTCATGGTGTCGAGCAGGACACTTGGGAGTGAGATGACTACATGGGGAGTCACTTCCCTGATATTATGAAAGTTGCTCCTTGATCTTTTATTATCTTAGTAAATTTCAAGGATGAACTTTTTTAAGGAGGGGAGATTACAACGACTCGTATTTTTTGACATTGAGTCGACGGGTTTGACATGTATTTTCATGTATAAATTATTGAATTATAAATGAAAATACATGATTTTACGACAATTGTATTAATTAATGAGTGTATTAAATGAAAACTAAATAAATGATAATAATATTAATAATAATTAATATTCATAGTAGGAGCTTAGTAGAAAAAAAATGAAACGATGTAATGAAATAATTGTTCATGTCCATAAATATATATATATATATATATATATATATATATGATTTATAAGAAAAATAAAGGAGCTGATTATTTTTATAGAAATGTGTTGGACCATGAAAAAACAACAAAAGTGGATAAAGATGTTAAGGTGTAGACAAGAAAGAAGAAAGCAAGTTTATCTTTATTTTTTGGAGGGTAGGGCCCCACTTTAATTAAGATGTATAACAAAGCTCCTCCACTTTTCCTCTCATCTCTCATCCTCTCTCATTTGCTCATCTAGGAAGAAAAGAGAAAACAACAGGAATCCAGAGAAACCGGAATGACATAAAAGGAGAAAAAGAGGAAGAAGAAAAAGAAAAAAGGAAAGAAAAAGTGCAGTATTTTTCAAAGATTCTGACACTTTAGGTAAATTATTTTTGCCTCTTTTTAATGCAAAATAGCTATAAAAGTTTCGAATTCAAGTTTTTTTAGTGTAATTTTCAGTAGAAGTGTTAGTTTATTATGTAATCTAAAACTAGAATGTATTTTCACTAGGAGTAAAACTACACAATATACAAATATACATACACACACACACACACAGATATATATATATATATGTATGTATGTATGTATGTATGTATGTATATGTATATTGTGTAGTTTTACTAAAGATAATGTTCATCCCAAAAGAAATCCTCCCAGAAATAAGTTGCAAGAAAGATATGACAATGGAGTCCCAGGTTGTAACACCTCAATTCTCGGTCCTTCGTTTTTGTCACGTCTGTCACCCATGAGAAACGTGCTATTAAATGCCGGTACAAATATCATTTGTCGAGAATGAGATGTTACTTTTCTCACATTCAATTCTTATTAAATATTTTCTAGACATACCAAATCTCATACAAATAATTCATCAATCTCTTGGACATATCGAAAGCAGATTCCATAAAATAATTCCCCCTTCTTCTCTTCAGTGCAAAGTTTTAAACCTTCTATTGATCCGTGTTTCAAAAAAACGTCCATACTCTCAGGAAATGTAGATCTATGATCAAAAACTGTGATTGCAGGTGAGGTTTGACGATTTACCTGCGCACAAATGATTTCAAACGATGCCTCTACTAATTTTCTTCCTTGTTAGGGTTGTTCTTCACGAATCTAGGCTTTAAAAACCAGTGGAGAAAGGTTTGAGTGGATGGAAACCAGTCTAGAATGGTAGGAAAGGAAGGAAAGTTCAGTTTTTGGCGGCTAGTATCAATTTTTTAGAGTTGGTGCGCGACTGTAGGGCTACAATGATCATTAGGGTTTTTCAGCGTACTATTTATAAATATATATTTCATGTATTACCACGGTAACTCGAGGTATTACCATGGTAACGAAAACCCTAATTTTTTACGTTCTAGTAGCATTACCACAGTAATCACAGGCATTACCGCAGTAACCCAAATGTTGTTATTTTTGGGGTTTCAGTCATATTACCACAGTAACTAGTGGGTAATTACCATGTGAAATTTTGTATTTTGCCTGGTTTACTGATTTTTTTGTATATTGATTAAACATCTTCTAAACCAGGTTTTCATGGAATTTCCAGGGTTTATTGTGCTTGAATTATTTATATTGAAATTTATCAACAACTCTATAAACTTTTTGGGGTATTACAACCTAACCCCCTTAAAAGAATTTCGTCTTCGAAATTTAAAGGGAATATTATACATGTATGATGCCATTCAGTTAGATGCTCCTTGTGAAGAGGTTTGGGTACTTCTTCTGCATTTCGTTCTCCAATTCCTAGGTAGCCTCTTCTAGGTTATGGTGTCTCCACAGAACAGACTAGAGGAATGTCCTTGGTTTTGAGACTCTGCACTTTACGATCCAATATCCGGATTGCTGATTCCTCATAAGTTGCATCATCCCTGACATCAATCTCCTCCCATTGTATAATGTGAGAGGGGTCTGGTTCATATTTTCGTAGCATCGATATATGGAATTCATTATGGATCAAAGACATTCTATTAGGCAATTCTAATTCGTAGGCACATTCACCAACCCGTCTGAGTATCTCGAACAGACTGATGAATCTAGGTGATAGTTTTCTCTTGATCCCAAAATGGTTGATCCCTTTTTGAGAGCTAATCCTTAGGAAACCTCTGTGACCTATTTGGTATTCTAGAGGTCTTCTTCTTTTGTATGCATAATTCTTCTGCCTACTTTGATCCGTGGTTAACTTCCTTTGGATTTGTTTTACTTGTTCATTCATTTCTTGCACTAAGTCAAACCCTGTGAGTAGATGGCCCTCAAAGTCTTCCCAACATGATGGGGATTGACAGGGTAGACCGTGGAGTGCTTTGTATGGATCCATTCGTATGTTTTTCTAATAACTGTTATTATAGGTGAACTCTGCCAAGTGTAAGTACTTGCTCCAATTGCCCTTGAAGTCAAGGACACGTGTTCTCAATGTATCCTCTAGTATCTGTATCAACCTGTCAGACTATCCATCTGTCTGAGGATGGAACGTAGTTCTCATGGTGAGTCTACTACCTAGTTCCTTCTTTAGGCTCTGCCAAAACTGAGATGTAAATATGAAATCTTTGTTTGACAAAATGGTCTTAGGTACACCATGTAGTCTTACTATCTCTTTGATGTATAGTTTTCCAAGCTTTCCTACTGAATCTGTAGATCATATGGGTAGGGAGTGAGCTAACTTTGTGAGGCGATCTACAACTACCCATGCTGTGTCTTCTCCCTTTTGATTCCTAGGTAAGCCATTGACAAAATCCACTGTAATATTGTCCCACTTCCACTTGGGAACTGGAAGTGGTTACAACATCCCTAAGGGTCTTCTATGTTCTGTTTCATTTGCTGACATGTCAAACACGTAGAAACATACTTGACAATGTCCCTCTTCATGCTTCTCCACCAATATACTTTCCTAAGATTCTGGTACAACTTATCTCTTCCTGGATGCATAGTGTACTTGATCTGATGAGCCTCATTCAAGATGGTTCTTTTGCTCTGTCCACTCTCAGGAATACAAACTCTATTCCCAAGTTTGAGAATACCTTCTATATCAATTCTAAAATTTGTGTGCTTCCCAAGCTTGACACCCTCAATGAGATCATTAATCCATTTATCCCATTTTTGTTCTTTTCTTATCTGATGTAAGAGATTTGCCTGGTAAGTCATTGCACATAAATAATATTGGTCTCTGTCTAAAGTTATACCCAAGTTATAGTCACTGATCAATTGATACATTTGACACTTTTCTTCATCCTTCTTACTAATTTTTCTACTAAGTGCATCAACTACCATGTTAGCCTTCCCTGGATGATAGTGCAGCTGAAAGTGATAATCTTTCAGGAATTCTATCCACTTCTGTTGTCGAAGGTTCAACTCCTTATGGGTATAAATATACTTAAGGCATTTATGATTAGAGAATAAATCGAAACTCTCCCCATAGAAATGATGTCTCTAGATCTTCAATGCAAAAACAATTACTACTAACTCTAGATCATGTGCAGGGTAATTCTATTTATGGATCTTCAATTGATGTGAAATGTAAGCTATTACCTTCCCATCTTGCATCAATACAACACCCAATTCATTTTGTGAAGCATCAGTATATAGTACATACTTCATACCGTGAGTAGGTGTGACTAAGATAGGTGCTAAAGTTAACCTCTTTTTCCAGTCTTAGAATGATTGTTTGCACTTGTCATTCCGGACAAATTTCTCTCCCTTTCTAGTTAACTTGGTCATTGGTTCAACCAACTTCGAGAAGTCTTGGATAAACCTACGATAATATCCAGCCAATCCTAAGAGGCTTCTGATTTCCGTCACAGTCATAGGCTGCCTCCAATTGGAGACCACTTCTACTTTCTCTGAGTCTACGAATATTCGTTCAACTGAAATGACATGACCAAGGAACTTAACCTTCTTCATCTAGAGCTCACACTTGATAAACTTAGCATAGAGTTCATTTCTTCTTAACATCTCTAAGACAATCCTCAAGTGCTCCACATGCTCAGTCTCTAATTTGGAGTGGATCAAAATGTCATCTACAAACACTATGTCGAATTGATCAAAATACTGTTTAAAGACTCTATTCATCAAATCCATAAGGTGCGTTGGTCAAACCAAATGACATCAGTGTGAACTCGAAGTGCCCATATCGAGTTCTAAAGGTTGTCTTGTGTATATTAGATTCCTGGATCTTCAACTGATGATATTTTGAACTTAGATCAATATTGGAGTAACGAATGGTTCCCCTCAATTGATCAAACAAGTCATCTATTCGAGGCAACAAATACTTGTTCTTTATTGTCACTTGGTTTAACTTCTGATAGTCAACACAAAATCTCATAAATCCATCTTTTTTCTTCACAAACAGAACAAGAACTCCCCATGGTAACTCACTGGGTCTAATAAATCTTTTCTCACGGAGCTCATCTAGTTGTGTTTTTAGCTCAATCAGTTCCACTGGTGCTATTCTATAAGGCAGAATAGCAATGGGGTCAGTGCCAAGATGTAACTCAATATTGAACTCTACCTGTCTTTGTGGTGGTAGTCCAGGTAGGTCATCTGGAAATACATCTATATATTCATGTACTACAGGTATCTCCGATATTTATCTAAATTTTTCAACATCCTCTTCTAACAACTGTTTGAAGTCTTCTTTTTGTTTTAAGCAATGCAGCATAGCTGTCGTAGGACTCCTTGGAAATCTTTGCACATCCCCATTTATTCTAAGCACAGCTTCAGAAGGCAACGTCACAATCACCCTCTGCTACTGACAGTCTATCTTAGCTTGATATAAAGTCAGTCAATCCATACCTAATATGACATCATACCCATGAAAAGGAAATGTACATAGATTAGCTCCTATCAACTTGTCCCCAAATCTAAGGTTACATTTATAATATCTCATAGAGTTTACTATGTCTCCTATGGGTGTAGCTACACGTAATGTCACAGGCAATGAGTTTGTCACTATAATCTATCTACCAAACATTCTGAAATGAAGGATTGGGTAGCACTAGAATCAAACAAGACTTTTAAAGCAACATTAACCAAAAGGAAAGTACCTTCCACGGTCAATGCATAATCAGCTTGGGCATCAGTAGCATAGAGTAGGGTTTGGTTCTATCTTGGCCCTGATTTTGGTTCTGCCCCTAAGTTTGTTATGGTTGAGATTGTGGTTGTCGTCTCTATTGTGGACGACCATCTTGTCCACATGCCTGTTGTTGCTGAAAAGGAGCTAGAGCTCTTTTAGGATAGTTCTTAGCAATATGTCCCCTCTGGCGGCATAAGAAGCACAACCCCTGCCTCTTTGCTAGATCCCTCTACTCGTCCCTAGCACGATCAGTTCATGCTGCTGGTTCTGTGGTCGGTTATGATTCTGCATTGATGCTAATTCTGGGGCGCCTAGTGTCCATCCTGCCTGTTCTACCTCTTCGATGAGGCTCCTACAACTTGTTTTGGCTGTGACCACTTATGTTTGCTCCTCAAGGCTTATTCATACTCGAGATATAGCTCTATCAACTGTGCCCTTTCCACTGTTTCCTTAAGGGTGTTTAATCTCAAAGGATGTATTATTTTTCATATTTCTACTTTCAGTCCTTCAGTAAACTTGTCCACCTTGGACTGCTCATCTTTTACCAGTTTTGGGGCAAACTTCGACAGTTTAGTGAATTTCTATTCATAGTCGGCCACAGTTATATTCTTCTATGTTAGTATGATGAACTCTACCTGTATCTGTTTTGTTTTTGCCATAAAAAAGAAGTGTAAATAGAACAAAGTCTTAAGTTGTTCCCAAGTCATAGTAGTCACATTTGTAATGGGATCATTCATGATCATCTCCCACAAATGATAGGCGTGGTGTACTGGTAATGTGACTCTCCTGGTGCCAATTGCCCCTAAGGCATTCAAATGCTTGTTCATCTTAGTGAACCACTTATCAGCAGCTACATGATCAGCCAAACCCTCAAAAGTACCAAGTTGTAGCCTCTAAAATTCGATCAATAATTTTTTCTATTCTATATCATCCACAATCGATTGGTCTCGTGCTAGTGGACCATTACGTAATAGAACCAAAATAACTTGGGGTTAAGGTTGTGCCTGTGGCTATGGCTATACTGGTGCCTGGTTCTGCATTTTTGCAAGGATCCTCATGACCTATTTCACCACTTGCTGAACGAATTTAGCTAACATATTTGTGGTTACCACTGTCTAGCTGGAGCTGTTATCACTGGCACTCCGTCCTCCTCCTGCCCAGATTCAGCGGTATTTTCATCTCCCATGCTGTTACCCCTTTGTCCTTACTATTATTTATAAGACAAAAGTCATTTTAGTATCCATCAATTCAATGTGATATCAAAAAGGGAAATTTCAATACATAGAAAGAGTCTTAGCTTCATCTCAATTCAATCAGGGTTACACAAACCCCATTATCTCAAAGTCTGGATACTAAATGCTTTTGCAACTTGTGATAAGTGTCATCTTCCATATCTTTATTCATAGTTGTGATCCTATTGTTAGAATAACTTTTCTCATGTCATGCATGTTATCATGACTCAAGGTTCACATCTCTAAGTTCTTGGTTGGTTTTGTGGCCTATCAGTTTATGTTTCTAAGTTTGAAATTTGAAGTCTCATCGCCCTCATGTTTGTTTTGGGTTTTTGGTTTCATATAATAGTATTCAAAATCATAACATCAAGTAACATGCAAACAAACATTCAATCAATCACACAATTCACGCTAGCATAACAAGATTTCTTCCATCTGTGCCTTCGAGTTCAAAGGTCCCATACCACTCTTGCCCAATGACATAGGTTTCCACTCAGAAACATTACCACACCCAAACAATTTCGCAAATGTCTCAATGACCAAAGCCTCCCAAGTCCCACTATACTTGACCATCCCATACTAGCCAAACATAGGAAAACAAGCTCTTCCAAAGTCACCGACCATTCACCAATCATGGCCCATCAATCTCCAAGTCTAGGATTCCTCCATTTCCTAAGTTCTTACGCCTCCCATACCACGCAGAAACTAGATACACAAGATCATCCCGTTCTTATGTCCAGACCAAACAATTGTTTCGTTATTCACACATTTTCAGTCTCTACATATGTCCTAACAATTTTATTTATGATCCACTATGCCTATTTGGTAATGCCCAAGTATTTACTTATGGTCTCTTTTTCTGGACCTAAGGTCTTGATATTTGGCTGAGCGGTTCCTTCGTTGAACCCACCACCATCATCAACCTCAGCTACCACCATTGACATTTGAGTACACATCTAGCTTAGTACTCTACAACCTAAGCTCTCATCCAACCCCGTAGCCTACTGGCTGAGCTTTGACACCACCTTTTGTATCAAAGTAACCATCTCATTCTAGCCCAACAAATACTGCTTAGGCTCTCTTTATCTTTTCACCCAGTTGTCTACTAACTAAGCCTTGATACCAACTTTGGTATCGGAGTAATGTCTAGCTTAGTACCCTAAAGCACAAGCTCTCTTCTCGCCCAGTAACTTACTGACTGAGCTCTGATACTAACTTTGTAACACTCCAATTCTCGATTGTTTGTTTTTGTCATGTCTGGCACGCAAGAGAGACGCGCCATTAAATGTCGGCACATATATCATCTGCCAAGAACTAGGACGTTACTTTTCTCACATTCAATTTTCATTAAATATCCTATGGACATACTAGATCTCATACAAATAATTTATCAATCTCTTGGACATACTAAGAGCAGATCCCATAAAATGGAAAACAATAAATCTAATAAATTGATCGACAATTTGAAATATCCAAGCATATTGAAGGTCAAAATAAAAATCCTAGGTAATTATCCAAAACATGGTTCAAGTAGGCATACTCTAACCCAAAATGAAAAGTTCAACAAATAAAATCATCTAATGGGCCATGTGCCCAATTTAATCTCAATACAATTAAATATCAAAGAATAGTCTCAACCGTAAGACCTACGGTTGTCTATGTCCTCAAATCAGCACTCGCTAAAGGAGCTTCTTCAGTGATCTCCTGAAAGAAAAACATGGGGTGAGCTCAAGAGCCTAGTGAATCATACACAGTACATCAATAACATTATTTAAATCAAACACCGAACATGCAAAGACTTACCATTTATTAGGCGTTTCAAACATTTAGTCATCAATAGTTGTTAATTAGACTGAATGGTCTAACCCTGGAGTTCTCTCATCATTATCATGTTGGAAAAGACAAAAAATACACTATATGCCAGATTCCAATACGATGGGGTCACAACCACTACCCAATCCAGGAATTAGGGTCACACCTATTGCTCTATCACCAAAGAACGTCAAACTCATAGTTCTATGATCGAGAACTAAGGGCAAACCCATTGTTCTTTATCGCGAGAACACCCAGAGTGATCCCCAAGGGACCATTGTGACGGTATGTGGTTCAACTCCAAATTTATCTTTGCTTGTGTATCAATAAACATTTCATTATGCATAAAACATCATTATACAATAACGTAATCATGACGATCATTTCCTAAAACATAATTGAGGCAGCAATCATTTCATAGAAACATAAATGTATGTAAGTACCGAACATGGACATATAACTCATGTTATTCTAGCATTCACATATTCATGTCATTCATACATCATTTAATCAACATCTTAGCATGCTTCTAGGCATTCAAACAATGTAAGCACCACATGTTTAGCATTAAAATTCAAATAATACTAGGAAGCAAGGTAATCACTTCCACCTTTATTATCTCGTTCCCTTAGGTCTTTGCTTTACATTGTATTAGCCTTGTCTTTCAATCTATGAGATTTAAAACCAACATTATATGAGTTTGAAATCATTCTTTAGGTCTCTTAAATCATAATTTAATAATTCTCAAACATAGATATCCTAAGATATATGTAGTGGTCTTAACGGATAACATCATTCACGATTTTCTTCTGGTTATCGCTGTAGCGAGTGGCATTACCGTGGTAATCCATGTGTGCACAAATAAATACGAAAAATTGGGTTTATGCTATGTTGCTATGATAACTAGAGCATGAATTGGTTTTTCTCATACGTTACCACGGTAACCAGTGGGTTCGTTTGTGTTACCACGTTAGTTACCACGGTAACTAGAGCAGTCTGTGTGTGCAAAGTGCACTATCATAGTCTATCATTCCTTCTAGTGTTTCATATCCCAACATACTCGCATTACACTCAAAACACATATACATACATGAATGAGAAAGCATTATACCTCGTGTTCTTTATTTTTCCCCCTAATTCTCCTCCAATGCATGGTTTTGAACCCTCTATTGATCTTTATTTCAAAAAAAGTGTGCATACTCTTAGGTAATGTAGATCTATGATGGAAAACTATTATTCTAAGTGAGGTTCGGTGATTTACCTATGCACAGACAATTTCAAACAACACCTCTAGTGATTTTCTTCCTTGTTGGGGTTGTTCTTCACGAATCTAGGCTTTAAGAACCAATAGAAAAAGGTTTGAGTGGATGGAAACCTGTCTAGAATGGTAGGAAAGGGAGGAAAGTTCAGTTTTTGATAGTTTGTATCGGTTCTTTGGAGTTGGTGCACAACTGTAGGGCTACAATGACAATTAGGATTTTTTGACGCTGTGACGACCCACATTTTTATCATCGGAACGACGAGTCCGACGTTCATGTACTCAATGTATTTTCTGGAATTATAATGAGAAAATACAAAATTTTTCTCAATTTCGGATTAATTATTAAAGGAAATGGAAATAATTCAAGAAAATATAATTTTAAGGAGAAAACACAATGGAATATTAAGAAAATGTGTTTTCTTGAGGAAAATAATTTATAGGATGGATTTATGAATTTTTGGAGTAATTATCAGATTTTTAGAATGATAAATGGAATTTTTGGATGAAAAATATGAATTTTGGAGAAAATAATTGAATAAATGTTGTAATTGGGTATAATGTTGATATTTTGATAGAAAATGATGAATTAAACAATTTATAATTGTAGAGGACGAAAAATGTGAAATT
>JAJIYU010003190.1:0-27931 GCA_030144865.1 Tinospora cordifolia | reverse complement strand
TCCACCATTTGCACCCAAAATTTCTTAAAATCCTTGAAATTAATTTATTTGACTTATTTTATTTATTTTTCTCAAATTAATTATTATTTGATAAAATTTTGGGGTATTACAAGTATAGTGGGCTTGGGAACCTTAGTTATCGAAGAATTCAAGAAATTGTTTGGGTGCAGCTCTGTTCTTAGTGAAAGCCTAAGTGGAAGGGGTAGAGTGGTATGAGATACTTGAAACTGAAAGTTTAGGTGGAAGCTTCAAACCTTGATGTGCTAGCTTGATTGTATGATTGTATGATATGCATGCTGTAATGTTTATTTGCTTTAAAACTAAATCCTGTACCTAATACGCATGAAAATAACTTAGAAGAAAGACTTTAGGCCTTTGAACAAGTTGAAAACCTAAAAACATGAATTTAGAGTCATGATTGTACTTATATTTGACACATACTAACACTCTACTCAATTTTACAAGTAAATAGCTGGAGCTAGGAGGTACGTAACTCAATCCACCACCTCTGAGGAGACTGAACAATGAGAGCAGGAACTGCCTGTTGGGATGGAGGCACAGATGGAAGCACGAATGGAAGCATGGATGGAAGCCATGATGAATTAAATGTCACAAGGGTACTTGATCAACTGAGAAGGACACTTCCACAGATAATACCTCAGGTGGCTCCTTAGCCTCAAGCACCTGAACCTATTCTAGGCCAAGTCCCAACACCAGTACCTCAGGAATGTCAAAGGAATCCAGAGGACCTGGATGATGAAAAATAGAAGAAAATGTTGTTGGATTTGCAAAAGCTTCACCCTCTCTCATTTGATGGAACTACTGACTGCATCTCTGCTGATCACTAGTACTAGGAGATGGAGGAGTTACTAAATGTGTTGAAGGTGACGGGTTCAAGACGAGTAGCACTAGCCACACACCATTTCAAGGACCAGCCCATGGATGGTGGAGAATGATGCAGATGGATCCCAATATTGACATTGCAACCATGAACTGGGGAGAATTTAGAAAAAAATTTTATGACAAATTCTTCTCGTAGGCAACTCTCAAAAAACTGTAAGAAAACTTCTTGAGACTCAACCAGAGGGATCTCACAGTAACTGAATACGAGAGGAAATTTACAAAGTTGGCCAGATTTTTTCAAGAACTGATATGGGAAGAAAGAATGAAAGCCAACAGATTTGCATAGAGTTTCAAGATCGAGATTTGAAAGGTCATCATGACATTGGGCCTCTAAACCTACAAGGAAGTTGTTGAATGAGCCCTAATTTTAGAAAAATTGCTCAACCTGGAACAAAGGTTGAGAGGAAAGAATAAGCTGAAAGAAAATAGAAAGGACCAACAAGGGTCCCATAAGAAAAAGGAAAAGTGGTAAGGCTCTACAGAAACAGGGGTAGAACAAAGACGAGTCAAGGGAAGAAGCTAAGAGAATGGGATTGTGTTTAGTATGCAAGCAAAAGTGGCATTTGGCAAAAAATTGCCCAAGTCCACCAGCTCAGGTTTCCCAACACCAACAACAAAATACTTAGGGGGGAAGTTAGAATGGGCGACCTCAAGCCAGACAGAATCAGAATGCCAATCAAGGGCAAAACCAGAGCCATGGTTAGAACCAGGCTAGAATGTTTGCAGTTGAGACCCATGAAGACCAGGCCCCTGCAGTAAAATGTACATTCCTATTGTTTAATGTTGCTATGAGACTGTTGTTTGACTCAGGTGCCTCAAAATCTTTTATCTCTGAAAAGCTAGCTGATAGGTTACAACTTGTGACAAAAACAATGCATATGAAGGTGAATGTGTCCACACCAATAGGGAACATTGTGACTTTGAAGAAGATGTGTAATTGTGACCTTAGGTATGGGGATAAACTTTTAACAGTCAACCTATACACCCTACCTTTCTATGGCTATGATGTAATCTTGGGGATGGATTGGTCAGACCAGTACCAAGCCCAGATAGATTGTCCTAAGAGAGGGAGATCTTTAAAATCAATGGGGATATACAGAGACTACCAAGGAGTCCAACCTATCATTGCTGAATTGTTTAAAGCAGACGAATGAATTTGAGGAACTCTCTGAAGAAGAACTTATTGACCTGAAGAATATTCACGACCTAGCTGTAGTCAGTGAGGATGAAGATGTGTTCCCAAATGACTTACTTGGACTACCACTAGCAAGAGAGTTAGAGTTCAAGATTGAACTTCACCCTAGAACCAACCCTACAGCCATACCTCCTTATAGAATGGTGCCAGCAGAACTGATTGAGCTGAAAACTCAACTGGACGAGCTTAGGGAGATAGGTTTGATTAGGCTGAGTAAATCACCCCTGGGAGCCCCAGTACTATTCGTGAAAAAGAAGGATGGTTCCTTGCGACTGTGTGTCAACTACCGAAAGTCGAATCAAGCCACAATAAAGAATAAACATCCTTTACCAAGGATTGACGACTTATTTGATCAATTACGAGGAACCACTCATTTCTCTAAAATTTATCTTAGGTCAGGATATCATCAACTGAGGATTCGAGAGTCTAACATTCACAAGACGGCCTTTAGATGGACACTTCGAGTTCACTGTGATGCCCTTTGGTTTGACCAATGCCCCAGCTGCCTTCATGGATTTGATGAACTGAGTGTTCAGATAGTACATTGACTAGTTTGTAGTAGTATTCATGGATTATATACTAATCTACTCAAAGTCAGAAGCTGAGCACCTAGAACACTTAAGGATCATACTAGAAACTCTCAGAAGAAACCAGTTATATGCTAATTTCAATAAGTGCATGTTCTGGATGAGGATGGTCAAGTTCCTTGGCCACGAAGTCAACAAAAGGCATCTTTGTAGATCTAGAGAAAGTGGAAGCTGTTATGAACTGGAAGCAACCCAAGACAGTAATAGAAATCAGAAGTTTCTTGGGCTTGGTAGGCTACTACAGAAAGTTCATTAACAACTTTTCCAAGTTGGCAGGACCTATGACTAAGTTGACCAGAAAAGGAGTTGAGTTCTAGTGGGATGAGAAATGTGAACAATCATTCTAAGAACTGAAGACAAGATTAACTATCACCCCTGTTCTAGTCACCCCAACTCCTGGTGTTACTTACACACTATACACTGATGCCTCACTAAGTGGATTGGGCGCAGTCGTAATGCAAGAAGAACAAGCCATCACTTTTGCCTCAAGATAACTGAAGGTCTATGAGAGAAATTACCCTACTCGTGACATAGAGGTAGCGACCATTTTGTTTGCCCTGAAGATTTGGATACACGACCTTTGCAATGATAAATTTGAGCTGTTTTCAGATCACAAGAGCTTGAAGTACATGTACACCCAGAAGGATTTGAACCTCAGGCAACATAGATGGATGGAGTTCTTGAAAGACTATGATTTTCAAACTACACTACCATCTGGGGAAGTCCAATGTAATAGCTGATGCTTTGAGTAGGAAGTTCAACAAACAACAGGAAGAAAAAGGCCAGATGTACCAGTTGATTGAAGATTTTAGTTTGGGTGTAAACCTTAACAAAAAAGAAGCCTATCTTTACAATATGTCTTGCCAACCGAACCTATTGCATTAGATCAGGGATGAATAGAAGCAAAACAAGTGGCTTGCTCAACTAATTGAAGGAATCACACAAGGAAAGCATACAAACTTCAGGATGGATGCTGAAAAACATCCTAAGGCTCAAGGAAAGGATATTTGTACCTCGGCAGGGATAGAGCAAGCATGTCATACTTGATGAAGCCCATCAAACTAAGTATACCAAGCACCCTGGTGGGGATAAGATGTACTAGAACCTCAGGAAAACCTACTGGTGGAGAGGAATGAAAAGGGACATAGCTAAATAGGTCTCTAAGTGCTTAACATGTCGACAAGTGAAAGCAGAACACTGGAAACCCTCTGGAATCTTACAACCACTTCCAATCCCTAAATGAAAGTGGGATAACATTGCCATGGACTTCGTTAGTGGTTTACCCAGAAACCAAAGAGGAGAAGAACCGTTTGGTTGATAGTGGATTATCTCACCAAAGTGGCCCACTTCTTGCCAATCAGATCCACAGACCAAGTCAGCAAGCTGGGAGAAATTTATGTGAAAGAAATCGTTAGACTTTATGGTGTAACCAAGACTATCGTGTCTGATAGAGATGTTCGCTTTACTTCACAGTTCTGGTAGAGCCTCCAAAAGGAGATGGGTACTAAACTCACCACGAGTACAACATTTCACCCCCAAACGGATGGTCAGTTTGAGAGAGTTATCTAGATTTTGGAAGATATGTTGAGGTCTTTCGTTTTAGTGTTCAAGGGGAATTGGAGTAAGTACTTACACTTGGCGGAGTTTGCCTATAACAACAATTATTAGGCTAGCATAAAAATGCCTTTTGTTCATCCCTGATTTGATGCAATAGGTTTGATGGTAAGACTTGTTATAGAGATAGGCTTGTCTTTCATTTAGTGTCATACCTAGCCCTAAGTTCTCAATCTATCTGAGGGTAAAAGTTTCTTTCTCACTTCCTGCCATATGGCAGGTTCTAAGGTTGCTACTCACACTTTCTATTCCCATACTTTCCATTTTTGGATATTCAAAATGTAACAACAAGAGTTCTTAGGGGAAAAATTTCATTAATAGAGATAATTGGTACAAAATCTTATTTCAACTCAAAATTCATATAACAATCTTAACTAAACGTCTCCCTACTACTACTCATATTCAAAATTAGTTCATTTGTCCTATCATTGGACTATGAGGGTTTCTACTGAGGGTCTTGATCTTCATGAGCCAACATTTTAGCTTGGTTCTCACCATCTTGAGGCTGAGGAGCCCGAACAGGCGCAATTGGACAATTTTTGGCAAAATGACCCCTTTGTCTACACACATAGCACAACCCTTGTCTCTTAGCATGCTTATTTTGTTCTCTTTCAGTTAGGTGAGTTTGTTTCTGTTTCTTGCTTTCCTTTCCCGTCTTTTGATCATTTTGTGGTTTTTTATTTTTATTCCTTACGGATCGTTTGAAGTGGGTATCCATTTTGATTGAATTAATCTCAACGGTCATTCCTTTGGGCATGGTTAATCTTAGAGGAATGACTAGCTCATTAGTTCTCATTCTTAGTTTATTATGAACCTCAGGCTGTGACTGTAGAGTCCTCATCACTTGCTCGACCATCTGTCGAGTGATTCTGCTATTATCTCTGGTGATAGGACAGAAGCTGCAGCCACATCTGCCCCTTGGTTCATTTGATCAGGTGCATTGGTGTTTTCTTGGATTCCTTCCAATATCTACAAGCCAAAGCCACTTTAGTATCCCACAAGGTATCATAGAAGTTTCAATTAGGACATTCATCTAGCGTACTCACCCATCTTTTCTTATCCTCGGGAGACTAAATGTTTTTCTAGACTTGAGAAATGGTCATCTTTTCTACATCGTACGTTGTATTTTTTCCTCGAGTTTCATTCCGTTCGTACTATCATGACTCTAGATTCATGTCACTAGGTTCTCGATTTGTTTAGTGGCCTAAAGGTTTTTCTTCTAGGTTCTTTTCATGCATGGGTACAGGATTTGGTCTCAAAGCAAATAAACAGTAAAGCATGTATATCAAACAATCACACAATCACGCTAGCACAACAAGGTTCCAAGCTTCCACCTAAGCTTTCAGGTTCAAGCGTCCCATACCACTCTACCCCTTCCACTTAGGCTTTCACTTAGAACAGAGCCGCACCCAAACAATTTTGCAAATGTCTCGATAACTAAGGTTCCCAAGCCCACTATACTCCACCGTCCCATACCAGCGAGCATAGAGAAACTCATTCTGCCAGAGTTACCGATCATTCACCATACATGGTCCACCATTCTCCAAGTCCAGGCTTCCTCCATACCCCTGAATTCCTATGCATCCCATACTACATAGAAACCGAAAGATATAGAAGCTTCCCGATCTCATGTCCTCATCAAACAATTTTCTGTTTCACAAGTTCTCGTCTCTAGCCTATGCCCTAGAAATTTATGCTTTTGATCCACTATGCCACCCATGGCTACACCACGTTCCTACCTAGGGTCTTTCTCTGGACCTAAGGTTCAATCTGGTTGAGTCACAACCTCTGTTTTGTCAAGATACCATATTGGGCATCTTTTCAACTTCTATTCACTTTCTTGCCTTAATTTTTCACCTTCTAGTTTTCTTTTATAGAAAATAAGAGTGTTCTTCAATGCCGACTACTCATATAAACAGGTGGGACAACCTCCAAATCGGGTGGCAAGACCAAAGTCTACTTAGCAACGACACTTTCTAGGGCGGGATAACCCACCTCCCTTTCAATGTTTAGCTTTACTCAGGATAAGGCTTACCTACTATCAGCTCAACTTGTAGTCTTTGTATCCAAACCAAACATTTCAAAATATATTTTTCCTTTTTGAAAACACTTTCTAAAACGGTTTTCAGGAATAGAAGGTAGCGCACTAAAATTTTAATTCAATGTGAAGCCCTAATTTGGGTTCCTAATTCTTGTCAAACAACTAATGATTGACTTTCTAATTCTAGCCTAGCATATCTAATAGCTAAGCTCTGATACCACCTTTGTAACACCCCAACCCCCATATCTTTAAGCATTGGACACGACCATAATTTGATCTTGAAGAAAAACTATTATAGCGGAAGATTTAAAACTTGGGCAACATGCCCTTACAGAGAAATAAAAAACTGTTTAAATAAAAGAACCTAACTAATTTTCATGGTCTTCATGTAAATCAATTACCTGAAAAATAGAAGGAAGGGGTGAGCACATAGCCCATTGGATCTTTCTAAACATCTAAATCATTATTTTAATTTAAACAAACTAGGCATATCAAACACTTTTGTACATTAGGCGATTCAAAAAAATTTCTTGTTTATGGTTGACACTCGGACCAAAAGAGTTTAATCTCTATGTTCCACATCGTATAGAGAGAGAATGACAGACAAAAACTCAAACCCCAATATCTATGAAGTGGGATCACTATTGGAAACCCAGTTCAAAATTGTCAATGGTAAACCGGGAAGCCGGGTCGAGGGGTGGAACACACATGATGACACTATGCAGTCTATCATCGCGCCGGTATGTGGATTGAATCATTATTTAATCTTTTCTTAGTGATAAAACACACAAAATCGGATTAAACCATCGATGCAACATATACAAAACATGAATCATTAAATATTTATTCATGGCACAATTCATGTATAACATGCATCAATATTCTTAATTTCTAAACATGCATAACATGTATATTCATGGAAAATGAAATAAATAAGCAAGCATATTAAAACATATATGCAATCAACCATGTTCAAAACATTATTACACATGCAAGACTTATTCAAATTAAAATAAAGAAGTAGAAGTTAGAAGTCACTTCCACCTTAAATGCGTCTCTTCTGCACACCTCTGAAATCCGGCAGAGTTCCATTACTTCAAGGCTTCCAAACACTCAAGAACTCTTAAGAACACTTAAGAACACTCAAGAACACTCAAAAACAGTTCAAGATTACTCAAGAACTGAGGGAATTGCCAAGAAGAAGGATAGAGAGAGTCAAGAGGGACTAGTATGCTCTTGATTTAGGATGAACACAATGTGAGCATTAGGGGTCCTTTATATAGAGTTCTAAATAGTGTAGAATGGTAAGTTTTTGGTGTTCTCCTTGTAGGAAACTTGCTAATTATTCAAATTTTCATGTCCCCCAAGCATAAAAAAATAGCAAGTGTGTTTTAGATTATTTTTTTGGAATTTTTCAGATTTTAGAACCATTTTTTTGGATTTTTGGATGGATTTTTGATTGATCTATTCAGATTTTTTGTTTTTTTTATCGGAGCATTAGATCGTACCCATCGGATTGTTCTCGATCGCAGCAGCAAATCTTCGATTGGGAGGGTTTCATGTGAGCGGTTGGATCTTCCTCGAGCACAATGTCTAGTTCACGATGGATCGAAGTTCGTCTTTCTGGGCGGTCGGATGTGCATCGATCGCTGTGTGGTTCGCGATCATGATCAACAAAACTATCCTAGGTTGTTCGATCGTCCTCGATCGCTATACGTTTGCGATTAACGAATGCGCCTTTGATTTGGATCGTTTGATGAACCTCGAGTAACGCATTGGTTCGCGATCGATCAGAGATGATTCAAATCAGGGCCAACAGATAGTCCTCGAGCACTGTACACTTTTGCAATCGTTGTTGACCGCCTCGATATGGACTGTTGATCTAGATAATAATTTTTGTAATTATAAATTAATATTTATATAATGTTTCATTTATTTTATATAAATACACATATACTACATTTTTATTTAATTATGTAAATTTTTCTATACATATTCCTATAATATGTAGTATTAACATTTATTATGCTAACACACGCATTAACCTATATATATGTGTGTGTGCGTGTGTGTGTGTATTTTTTTATTTCTTTTCTTTTATCTCTTAAGCAACTCTTTTAATTTGATATTTTTATTTAAATATCAAATTAAGGTTTTATTTGCCTATTTTATTTTTCATCTAAATATTTTATATTATTTTTCATTTCCTAACCCATAATTTGCACCCAAAGATGGCTTAAAATCTTCAAAATTATTTTCACTTAACTTATTTCATTTAATTTCCTTAAACTTATTTATCTTTAATTATTTGACAAAATTTTGGGTTCTTATAAATACTCTAATGGCTGGATCTTCGTAAGTAGCCTCATTCTGGATGTCCTCCCAATGTATGATGGGAGCGGGGTCTAGTTCTATAATACCCTAAATCCTCTGTACTCTATTAAATGAAAGTTATCATTTATTCAGTGAAATTTGGGTGCAAAATGAAACCGAGCTCATTTCGGGGCTAAATTTGGTAGGTTTCGAAACTCTTATTTGGTGCCCCTTAGGGACCCAAAACAATTTAAAATGAAGTAAGGTGACATGAACCAACTAAGGGGACAACATATTAAAAAATTAGAATAATTGGTTAAGGTTAATGTTTTCAGTTGCCAAATGCCCTTCAAGGGTCCAAATTAGAAAGAATTGTCATTTAGGGTACTTCAGGTGATTGAAATGACCCGAAATGAAACAGAATAATATGAACTAACAAAATGAATGACATATCCAAAAATTAAAACAATTGGTCGAAGTTAAGGTTTTCATTTGCGAAATGCCTTTTAGGGAGTCTAAATTGGAAAGAATTGTTATTTGGGGTACTTCAGGGGATCGAAAAGGCTCAAAATGAAATTAAATGACATCAACTAACAAAATGAATGATATATCTGAAAATCAGAATAATTGACCAATATTTGAATTTTCATTTGCCTAGTGACCTTAGTGGGTCTTAAATAAAGAAAGTTTTTGAAGGAAATTCACCTTGGGCCAAACCATACCTTAAAACGTGCATTAGGTTCATGTGATTCCAAACTAGAGGTTATAAATCATAATTCCGTGTAAATAAGGAGATATTAAATTTTATTTGATTCTTGTGAACCCGTGAAGTCATGGCCACCCCTAACATGTGCAAGTCACATGGATGGAACATCATGATCATGTGCACCCTGCCCTATCCTAAGCTCCATGGGACATGTCCATTATTTGAAACTATGATGAATGATCCCACGCACCATGTAAATGATCAAGTATGCCCACACCTATAGAAACCATGAAGAATGATTCCATGTGCCAAGATAAATGATCATGTGTACTAAGGTTACATATAAAATGTCTCATAAGTGTGTGTGTGGGCACACATGTGACAACACAAGATAGAAGTTTAATGAGTGTGGTTAATTTAAAGAGATATAGAAATATTCGGTCACTTAGAAAAAAAAAATTAGAAAATAAAAACTTGCCTCATGCTCACATGTGGAGCCAAAATGGGAGAGAATCTAAGGAAAATAAGAAACATTCAAATGCTTTGTTTTTGTGTGCCCATATTAGAAACTTATTTGAGTTTATGAATCACAACACATTAGAATGTTCTCCTACTAATAGAGGACGTCCAAGAGAGATTAGAATCTATTCTAAACCTTTAATTGTGTTCACACACATAAAAATAAATAAATAAGGTTCAAAGATTTTGCTCACACTTGGATTGGAAACCTTAATGGTCCCACTTGCCAACCATGAGCACACTCGTCTTTTTCACCCAAACCATCCCCTTATGAGTTTGGAAACATGCCCAAATGTGGTGAGCTTCCCCAGCTCTCTTAGATGCCCCCCTTGTGCTCGTGAACACCTATAAATACTCTCTCTTGCTCACATTCATCTCATCCCAAATCAAAGAGTTGATATTTCCCTCTTTTGTTGTTCTTGCCTTCTTCACTCTCTTTTCTTTCTTATATGAGAAGTTCTTATTTCAATATTTTAGAAAGTTTTTGAAGTAGTCTTGTTGGTGGTTTAAAGTTCTAAAAGTGGTTGATAAGGCGAACCTTTGCCGAATTCAACAAAAACTCGGATTAAGGTGGAGGGGATTTCTTAAACTTCTCATTTGCTATTTTAAATTTCTAACATGTTCATGCTTGTTTAAATTCTAATTTTCGGTATGTCTTATTTTAGTTTTAACATGTTTAATCATATTTTAATTTTAGTTAGGATATTTTTATGTTTTAATTACTCATGAGAGCATGCCACACTTAGAATTCACGTTTAGGATTTAATTCAATGTTTTATGCATGTGATGTAATGTTTTCATGCTTTCTTAGTTGTTTAAAATTCTAATATTTACATTTTGAATTTCTTTTATGGTTATGTGATTGTTAACTAGAAGAAATTGAAGATAAGAACCACGTACTATCATAGTAACCCGTATGGGTTCTATGTTTGTTCTTAACACATGCTTGGAATGTGTGGTTGCGAGGAGCAATTAAGGGATACTTGGTATGTTGCATCCAATGGAAAGTATCAAAGAAATATCTTTCCATCTTAAAAAGGCGTATCTAAATTATGAATATCAAGGGAGTAGAACCCCTTTCAGTCTTAACGTCAACCACAACCAAAAAGTTGCTTGAATCACTTAATGCATGAAAGTGTTTGAATTGGGATGTGATATTGATTTGAAATAGTAACTTAGTTGTTTAATGAATGATCCACTGGGCTATGTGCTCACCCTTTCCTTTTATTTTTTTTTAGGAAATTGACTTAAATCATGAAGGCCATGGATATTACATTATTTCTAAGTTTTGTAAGTTCTATTTTAAGGGCATGTTGCCCAAATTTTGAATTTAAGACTTTCGCTAAAATTTCTTTAAGTTTTGAGAGTTATGTACTCAAGTTTTGATTTAGGAATGTAACTTTCTTTATTTTATTTGAATAAATAAAGAGTTTGGAGTATTCCTTTATCTAATTATATAGCCTTATTAAATTGAAATTTAATACATTGTGATGTATCCATGAACGTTTTTAATAAGTGTTTAAATAAAAGAATTGAGATGCAAGTTGTGCACTTGTAAATGTAACATAGGACCCAATCCGCCTTGTGGTTGAGCTTAAATCTACTTCTAGGGGTTAGAATGTCACAAAGGTGGTATCATAGCCTAGGTATTAGTTATTGGGCCAAAAATTAAAAAGTTTCCTTTAATACCAAAGGTGGTATCAGTGCCTAGGCTTTAGGTGCCTTATGCTTGAATTAGAAAGTCAATCAGTGGCTGTTTGACTAGAATTAGAAACTAAAATTAGGGTTTCACTTTGAATTGAATCGAATCTTGAATGCCTTGGGCTAGAATTAGAAAGTCGACCAGTGGTTGTTTGACTAGAATTAGAAACTCAAATTAGGGTTTCACTTGGAATTGAATTGAATCTTGAATGCCCTACCTTCTATTTTTGAAATTGAAAAATGTTTTAGAAAGTGTTTTCAAAAAGGAAGTATATGTTTCTAAAATGTTTTGTTTGTATACAAAGACTACAAGTTGAGCTGATAGTGGGCAAGCCTTGTCCCGAGTAAAGCTAAACATTGAAAGGGAGGTGGGTTATCCTGCCCTAGAAAATGTAGTTGCTAAGTAGACTTCGGTCTTGCCGCTCGATATGGAGGTTGTCCCATTAGCTTATACGAATGGTTTGAATTGAAGAACACCCTTACTTTTTATTAAAAAAAATTATAACGTGAAAAATTAGGGCAAGAAACTATTTAGAAGTCAAAAAAGATGCGAAAGGTGGTGTCTTGACTAGACAAAGGTTGTGAGTCAACCAGTTTGAAACCATGGGTCTTGGGGATTGACCTTAGGTAGAGACATAGGTGTAGCCATGGGTGACATAGTCAATCAAAAGCATAAATCTTTAGGACACAGGCTAAAGACTGAAACTTGTGTGAAAACAAAAACTTCTTCGATCAAGACACGGGAGTGGGAAGCTTCTATATCTTTCAATTTCTATGTAGTATGGGATGAATAGGAATTCAGGGTTATGTAGGAATCTTGGACTCAGAGAATGATGGACCATGTGTGGTGAATGATCAGTAACTCTGGCAGAACGAGTTTCTCTATGTTCGCTGGTATGGGACGGTGGAGTATAGTGGGCATGCGAACCTTAGTTATCGAGCAATTTGCGAAATTGTTTGGGTGTAGCTCTGTTTTGGGTGAAAACCTAAGTGGAAGGGGTAGAGTGGTATAGGGCACTTGAACTTCAAAGCTTAGGTGGAAGCTTGGAACCTTGCTGTGCTAGCTTAATTGTGTAATTGTGTGATACGCATGTTCTACTGTTTATTTGTTTTGAGACCAAATCCTATATCCATGAATGAAAAGAACCTAGAAGAAAAACTTTTAGTCCATGTACAGGTCGAGAACCTAGAAAATGAATCTAGAGTCATGGTAGTATGAATGTTTGCTGAAACAAACATTGACGTTGAAAAAATGAGTTGGGAAGAGTTCAAAGAGGTCTTCCATGAAAAATTCTTCTTGGAGATGACACTATGGAAGCTACAAGAGGACTTCATCAGGTTGAATCAGAAGGACTTGACTATAACTGAGTACGAGCGAAAGTTTAGTGAATTGGATAAGTTTTCTCAGGAGTTGATCTAAGAAGAAAGAATGAAAGCTAATTGGTTTGCTCAGGATCTAAGGATTGAGATTCAAAAAGTGATTATGACTCTAAGCTTAAAGACATATAGGGATCCTAGCGCATGAACTCAACTTAGAACAGAGGTTGAGAGGAAAGAACAAGAGGCCTAGTAATGAAATAGAGAACCCAAATACCTAGAAAAAAGAATAAAAGTGGTGGGAAGGCACCTCAGACCTAAAAATAAGGGCAAAATAAAGATGAACTCAAAGAACAAGTGAGGAAGCAGGGACTATGCTATGTGTGTAGGTAGAAGGGTCATGTAGCAAGAAATTGCCCAACTACATCTGCTCAGGCTCCTTGGTCACAAAACACTTAGGGAGGAGATCAGAATGATCGTTCTTAGGGTAAAAATTAACAGCAGAATGCCAACCAGGGGCAGAATTAGGGTCGTGGGCAAAACCAACCCAGAATGTCTGCTATTGAGGCTCAAGAGGATCAATAACTACTTTAGAGCCCCTAGTATAAAAATATATATTAGGAGAACTTGATTGACCCTTTATTTAAAATTGTTATATGTTAACATTTATGACTTTTAAGCTTTGATAAGGTTTTGTACCTATTGTTTTCAATAAATGAAATTTATTCCCTTAAGAATCCTTATTCTTACATTTTTAAGGTTCAAAATATAAAGTTTGGGAATAAAAAATGTTAGTAATAACCCGAGGCCTACCATGTGGTCGAGTCCACTGAGATGGAGGTGGGATATGACAAAGAAACTTTGACATTCAAATAGATTGAGAACTTTAGGCTAGGTATGACCATAAATGAAAAATGAGCCTATCTCTATAACATGTCTTGCCCATCGAATTAGATTAGGGGTGAACAAAGGCAAAATGAATGGCTCATAAGTATAATAGAAGAAATTGAATAAGATAAGCATATTGACCTTAGGTTAGATGTTGAGGATATCCTAAGACTAAGGGAGAAAACACTGTATTGGTAATTGCAGATCTTCTCACTAAAGTGGCTATTTTTTTCTAACCAGATCCAGATTAAATATTCTGAGACCCCTTAACCAGATCCATATTGACCTTAGGTTAGATGTTGAGCTCTTGTGTCTTAAACATTAAAGGAAATGGGAGAAAGTACAGAACTGACCCCTCTCACATCATCCCCTAAGAGGAAGTGAATATTCAAGGTGATGCTCCTTACGAGGAAGCACCAATTAGAATCCTCAACCATAAAGTATCTAGTCTATAAACGAAGGATATCCTATTAGTAAAGGTACTATGGAAACATCATGGGGTGAAGAAAGCTACCTAGGAACTCGAAAGTGAGATAAAGACTAAGTATCCACATCTATTCACTAAAATTCCTTAGTTATGTACAAATTTTGAGGACAAAATTTTTTCAAGGAGGGTAGGTTGTAATACCCTAAATCCTCTGTACTCTATTAAATGAAATTTATTATTTATTCAGTGAAATTTGGGTGCAAAATGAAACCGAGCTCATTTTGGGGCTAAATTTGGCAGGTTTCCGAAACTCTCATTTAGTGCCCTTTAGGGACCTAATAAAATTTAAAATGAAATGAGGTGACATGAACCAACTAAGGGGACAACATCTCAAAAAATTAGAATAATAGGTCAAGGTTAAGGTTTTCATTTGCCAAATGCCCTTCAAGGGTCAAAATTAGAAAGAATTGTCATTTAGGGTGCTTCATGTGATTGAAATAACCCAAAATGAAACAGAATAATATGAACTAACAAAACGAATGACATATCCAAAAATTAAAACAATTGGTCGAAGTTAAGGTTTTCATTTGCGAAATGCCCTTCAGGGTGTCTAAATTGGAGAGAATTGTCATTTGGGGTACTTTAGGGGATCGAAATGGCTCAAAATGAAATGAAATGACATGAACTAACAAAATGAATGACATATCTGAAAATCAGAACAATTAACCAATATTTGAATTTTCATTTGCCTAGTGACCTCAGTGGGTCTTAAATAAGGAAAGTTTTTGAGGGAAAATCACCTTGGGCCAAACCATACCTTAAAATGTGTATTAGGTTCATGTGATTCCAAAACCATAAGTTATAAATCATTATTCCGTGTGAATAAGGAGATATTAATTTGTATTTGATTCTTGTGAACCCATGAAGTCATGGCAACTCCTAACATGTGCAAGTCACATGGGTGGAACACTATGACCATGTGCACCCTACCCTACCCTAAGCTCCATGGGATGTGTCCATTATTTGAAACTATGATGAATGATCCCATGTGCTATGTAAATGATCAAGTATGCCTACACCTATAGAAGCCACGAAGAATGATTATATGCGCTAAGATAAATGGTCATGTATGTTAAGGTTAAATATAAAATGTCACATAAGTGTGTGTGTGGGCACACATGTGACAAACCCAAGATAGAAGTTTAATGAGAGTGGCTAATTTAAAGAGACATAGAAGGATTCCTTCACCTAGAAAAAAAATAGAAAATAGAAACTTGCCTCATGCTCACATGTGGAGCCAAAAAGGGAGAAAATCTAAGGGAAATAAGAAACATTCCAAAGCTTTGTTTTTGTGTGCCCATATTAGAAACTTATTTGATTTTATGAATCACAACATATTAGAATGTTTCCATACTAATAGAGAACTTCAAGAGAGATTATAATGTATTCCAAACCTTTAATTGTGTTCATACACATAAAAGAAACAAATAAGGTTCAAAGATTTTGCTCACACTTGGATTAGAAACCTTAATGGTCTCACTTGCCAACCATGAACACACTTGCCTTTCTCACCCAAACCATCTCCTTATGAGTTTGGAAACATGCCCACACATGGTGAGCTTCCCTAGCTTCCCTAGATGCTCCCCATGTGCTCTTGAACGCCTATAAATACCCCCTCCTACTCACACTCTTCTCATCCCAACGCAAAGAATTGACACTTCCCTCTTTGTTTGTTCTTGCCTTCTTCTTGGCAACTCTTCTCACTCTCTTTTCCTTCTTGTGTGAGAAGTTCTTATTTCAGTATTTTAGAGAGTTGTTGAAGTAGTCCTGTTGGTGGTCTAAAGTTCTGAAAGTGGTTGATAAGGTGAACCTCTGCCAAATTCAACAAAAACTCAAATTAAGTTGGAGGGGATTTCTTAAACTTCTAATTTGCTATTTTAAAATTCTAGCATGTTCATGCTGGTTTAAATTATAATTTTCAGCATGTCTTATTTTAATTTTAGTATGTTTAATCATATTTTAATTTTAGTTAGCATGTTTTTATGTTTTAATTACTCATGAGAGCATGTCATGCTTAGAATTCAAGTTTAGGATTTAATTCAATGTTTCAAGCATGCAATGTAATGTTTTCATGCTTTCTTAGTTGTTTAAAATTCTGATATTTACATTTGAATTTCTTTTAGGGTTATGTGATTCTTAAGTATAAGAAATTGAAGATAAGAACCACATACTATCATAGTAACCTGTATGGGTGCTATGGGTGTTCTTAACACATGCTTGGAGTGTGTGGTTGCGAGGCGCAACTAAGGGATACTTGGTATGTGGCATCCAATGGAAAGTAACAAAGAAATGTCTTTCTACCTTAAAGAGGGTATCTATATTAAGAACATCAAGGGAGTAGAACCCCTTTCAGTCTTAAGGTCAACCACAACCAAAACGTTGCTTGAATCACTTAATGCATGAAAGTGTTTGAATTGGGATGTGATATTAATTTGTAATAGTAACTTAGTTGTTTAATGAATGATCCACTGGGCTATGTGATCACCCTTTCCTTTTATTTTGTTTAGGAAATTGACTTGAATCATGAAGGCCATGGATATTACATTATTTCTAAGTTTTGTAAGTTCTATTTTAAGGGTATGTTGCCCAAATTTTGAATTTAAGACTTTCGCTAAAATTTCTTTAAGTTTTGAGAGTTATGTACTCAAGTTTTGACTTAGGAATGTAACTTTCTTTATTTTGTTTGAATAAATAAAGAGTTTGGAGTATTCCTTTATCTAATTATATAGCCTTATTAAATTGAAATTTAATACATTGTGATGTATCCATGAACATTTTCAATAAGTGGTTAAATAAAAGAATTGGGATGCAAGTTGTGTACTTATAAATGTAACATAGGATCCAACACGCCTTGTGGTTGAGCTTAAACCTATTTCTTGGGGGTTGGGGTGTTATAGATTCATATTTTTGTAGCATCGATACATGGAATACGTTGTGGATCGATGGCATTCTGTTCGGTAAATTCAACTCGTAGGCACATTCACCAGCTCGCTTCAGTATTTTGAACAGCCTATAAACCTTGGTGATAGCTTCCCTTTGATCCCAAAATGCTTGATCGCCTTCAGAGGGCTGTCCCTTATGAATACTCTATTACCCTCTTGGAACTTTAGAGGCCTTTGCCTCTTGTTCGAATAGCTCTTTTGCCTACTCTAAGTCGTGGTTATCCTCTTTTGTATCATCTCACCTGTCCATCCATCTCTTGTACTAGGTTTGGCCCTGTAAGTAAATGATCCTCAAGGTCTACCTAGCATGATGTAGATCTACAGGGTCTACAATAGAGAGATTCGTATGAGGCAATTTTGATACTCGCCTTGTAACTGTTATTGTAAGTGAATTCTGCTAAGTGCAAGTATTTGCACCAATTGTCACTGAAGCCAAAGACACATGCTCTCAACATATCTTCAAGAATCTGTATCACTTTTTTAGGCTGCCCATCTGTTTGAGGGTGGAATATAGTACTCATGGTGAATCTACTACCTAGTTCCTTGTATAGGCTCTATTAGAATCGATATGTGAACCTGGAGTCTCTGTCTCACACAATGGTCTTGGGTACACCATGTAGCCTTACTATTTCCTTGACATACAATTCTCTCAGTTTTCCAATTGTATCTGTAGATTGGATGGGTAGGAAATGAGCTACCTTTGTGAGTCAATCTACAATCACTATAATACCCTAAAATTTTGTATGGAATGAAATAAAATAATTCAAAATAATTCAATCCCCATTTGAGTGAAAAATGAGGTCAAGTTCATTTAAAGGATAAATTTATTAGATCAAAAACCCTCATTTAGTGAACTCAAGAACCCAAAATGACCTCAAAAGAAATGAGATGACATGAACTGACCAAGTAGACAATATATCAGAAAATCATTTCATTTGCTCAAAATTGAGGTTTCATTTGCCCAACACCCTTCAGTAGAGTTTAAATAAGGAAAGTAAATTTTGATAACCCTAGCCAAATAATAGCTTGAATTTTTATTATTTCCATGTGAACCCAAAATTATATGATAAAGGTCTTAATTCCTAGCCAATTATGACATATAAATTTTTATTAAATTCATATAGACCCAAAAATGCATGTGTGATTATGTAAGCCTGGCATGATCCTGTGTGCCACACCCTACCCAATTGCACGGGATGTCTCCATGAAGAATGATACTATGTGCCAAGTATATCATCATGTATGCCCACACCTACCTAATTACATGGGATGTTTCACCTCATTTAGAAACCATTAAGAATGATCTTATTTACACACTAACATTTATCATGTGCACCATGCCCCACTTTTGCCAAATCATCACATATATGTGTGTATGTGTGTGTGCGTGTGCACACATGTGAGTAACCCAAATAGAAGTTTCCAAAGTCTAATTTATGCTCACAAGAGAAACCCCAGCGGTCACACACAAAGAAGAAACAAAAATCAGAAATGGGAAAGTTACCTAAACAAAAGGAAGCTCCTATCTTGGTGCCACATAGGGGAAAAACCATCATAAGCTTCATGCAACAAACCCTAGCTATCCCCTATGAATTTTGTGCAAAACCTAGCCGTCACCCTTGTGAGGAAACCCTAATCTGAGACGCCTAAACCGTGTCCCCTTGTGTTTTGAAAATCTGTATAAACCCCCCTAATGCACTCATTATTCTCTATTCCAAAACAAGAGCATAGTAGTTCCTCTTGATTTTTCCAGCCCTCTTCTTGAGAACCCCTTTTCCCTCTCTTGTGTTCTTGAGTAATTTTCAATGAGAAATTAGGATTTTAGATTACTTATACATTCTTAAATTTGCTAGTTATTCTAGAAGTGCATAGAAGAAAAGAAACTCTGCTAAATTTTTCTGAAAAAGCTTCTTCAGGTGGATGGGATTTCCTACACTTCTACATTGCTAGTTTGAGTTTCTAGCATGTTCATGCATCTTTTATTTTCAATCTAGCATGTTTAATTTTAGTTTTCAGCATGTTTTATCATAACTTAAATTTAATTTATTATGTATGTGTATTTTAAGTGTTCATGATTTCATGCCATGCCTAGTTTTGATGCTTAGGTTTGATTTTAATTATGAACATGCTATGTATTGTTTTCACGCTTTTTAATGTTTTTACTCTTAATTTTATTATTTTGATTTTAGATTCATGAATATGTGAGAATTAAGTTTAAGATTTTCAGGTTTATGAACTAGGTACTGTCATGGTAATCTATGTGATGCTATGGGTATTCTTTACATATACTTAGTGCATATGGCCCTCATCACTGAGTGTGGATGGGTATAAATGAAAGTACATGGAATATGAACATGAGATCCTTATTCCAATGGAATATGACAAAATGAATTGTCTTTCCAACCAGGAGTGGAGTATTTTAAAAAGAACATCAAGGGATTAGAACCCTTTTCAGTTTTAACGTCAACAATGACCAAAAATATTGTTTGAATTACTTAATGTATTTGAGTGTTTAAATTTAGATGTGCTTTTGATTTGAATTAGTAATTTACTTATTTATGGAATGATCCACTGGGCTATATGTTTACCCATTCCTCTTATATTTTTCAAGAAATTGAATCATGAAAACTACTAAAATTAGATAGGCTTTTAAGTTTGAAACTTTATATGTAAGGGCATATTGCCCAAGTTTTGATTGTTGGAATTAAGACTTGCACTGAATTTAGTTTATAATTTGAGTTATGTACTCTTTATTATTTGAAATTCAAGTATGTATTTCTTTACTTTATTGAGAAAATAAAGATTAGAGCATTTTTTATCGCTTTGTAATAGTCTTATTAAATTAAAATTAAATTGTTTGGGTTGTGTGTTCATTATGAATTAATAAGAATTGGGATAATTAAAATAGAATTTGATGCAAGTTATTTACTTGTAAATGTAATACTGGCTCGACCTACCTTGTGGCTAGGTCTAATTGAAAGTCTTGGGAGTTGGGGTGTTATAATCTCCCATATTATGTCTTCACCCTTTTGGTTTTAGGGTAAGCCACTCACAAAGTCCATTGCAACATTATCTGACTTTCATTTTGGGGGCCAAGGATTTCCTATGATTGGCCTTTACCTATTGACAGGTCAAACATTTTGAGACAGACATACTTCGCTATGTTCCTGTTCATATCTCTCCACCAATAGGTTTTCTTGAGGTTTTGGTAGATCTTATCACCCCCTGGACGCATCATGCACTTAGTTTGATGTGCATCATCCAGTATAGTTCTTTTGTTATGCCCACTCCTTGGTACATGGGCTCTGTCCACAAATCTCAATATACCTTTAGCATCAATCTTGAAATAAGTATGCTTGTGTTGCTTGACACCTTATGTTAGATCCATAATCTACTTATCTTATTTCTACTCATCGCTAATCTATCATCATAGGTCTGGTTGGCAAATCAATGTACATAGATATGCCTGTTTCTCATTTGAACTAACACTTAGATTATAGTCATTGATAAGCTGATACATTTGCCCTTTCTCTTCATTCTTCTTGTCAAACTTCTTGTTAATGGCATTAGCTATGACGTTTGCTTTTCCTGGATGGTAGTGTAGCTAAAAGTCAGTCTTTCAGAAATTTCATCCATCTCTATTGTCTCAGATTCAACTCTTTTTGGGAGTAGATGTATTTTGAACTCTTGTGATTAGAGAAAAAGTTGAATGCCCCTCCGTGGAGGTAATGCCTCCAAATCTTCAGTGCAAACACGATTGCTACCAACTCTAAATCATGAGTAGGGTAATTCTGTTCATGTACCTTCAACTATAGCGAGGCATATGTGATAACCTTTCCCTCTTGCACCAGTAAAAAGCCCAATCCATACTATGATGCATTAGTCTATACAACATATCTCATCCCATAGTTTTGAATAACCAATATGGGAGCTGAAGTTAACCTCTTCTTAAACTATGGAAAAGATTCCTTGCATTTCTCATCCCAAATGAACTTCTCTCCTTTTTTGGTCAACTTAGTCATAGGCCCAGCTAACTTGGAAAAATCCTAAATAAACCTTCAGTAGTATCTTGCCAAAACCAAAAAGCTTCTAATTTTGATCACCATCTTTAGTTTTTTGCATTTAGTCACTGACTCCACTTTATCTGCATCAATTGATATTCCTTTAGTTGAAACGACGTGGCCATGAAACTTTACTGTCTTCGTCCAGAATCACAATTGTTGAACTTAGCATATGATTCATTTTCCCTTAGTGTGCCCAACACAATTTTCAAATGTTCTACGTGCTCAACTTCTGATCTGGAGTAGATTAGGATATCATCTATGAATACTATTATAAATTGATCTAGATACAATTAAAAAACTCTATTCATCAAGTCTATGAATGTAGCTGGTGCATTGGTCAAACCAAATGACATCACTATGAACTCGAAATGCCCATATTGAGTCTTGAAAGTTGTCTTGTGAATGTATGCCTCCCTAATCTGAGTGGTAACCAAACCTCAAATCAATCTTAGAGAAATGAGTGGCTCCCCTCAATTGATTGAACAGGTGGTCTATTATGAGTAGAGGATACTAATTCTTTATGGTCACTTGGTTGATCTTCCTGTAGTCAACACATAACCTCATTGAGCCATCTTTCTTCTTCACAGATAGTACAAGAGCTGCACATGGTGATTCACTTGGCCTAATGCTATTTTTTTCTTTTGCTTTTATTTTCTCATTTGGGCTACCTTTTCCTACTTTGAAATATACATTAATTTTATGCCAAAATTTTTACAAATTTCTCAAGAATCAATTGTTTTAATTTTGTTTATTAAATTTTTGTACAAATTTTCTAGGTATTACAATTATGCTTAGGGTCACAAAAGTCATTTTATTCCTCACATGCTATGCATGGCATATATTCCAAACAATATTAACATTCATAGATAGTACAAGTCGCTATCAACATCATAGAAGACAATCAATCATTCATATGCGCCGTACACATCCCTAGCATTCTTCTAAACAGTCCATACAAGTAAACATTTAATCATGTTTCATATTCAAACCAAAATAATACTAAATACTTTAGGGTAATCATTTCCACCCCTTTCTTTGTTCTGTTCCTTCTAAAACCACACTTCATTTTCCCAATCTTCATGTATCCTCAACCTTTAAGGATTTAATATCATGATTCTTAGAAGTTGAAGCAATTATAGTGTTTTTTAAACCATAATAAAATAATTCTCTCATCTACATGGTATATAAGGTCATAATAGGCATGTGTTGTTCTCCTTTTCTCTTGTGTACTGTGATGGTAAAGGGAAACATCACAATAATTGAAATCTATGAATGAAAACATGAAAACAAGATTACACTCGCATAGCCACGGTAGCTTACCATGGTAATCCATGAGGGTTAATCACACTGCCATAGTTGCCTGTGTTGTGGACATGCTTTTCATCTCGTTGCTACAATAAGCTTGAGCTCGAGACCACTTTCGTGCATATAATGCACTACTGCAATCAACTACCACAGTAGTTATGCCATTCTCAAAATCTGCAATTTTGTGTATGGTTTCTTGCTCCTTCTTGTGCACAACACTTAGATGTACCAACTTAAGACCCAAAATTTAAATCATTGTGAGGGACTAAACTCTATACTTTATTCCCATTCACTACTCCTCTTATTCGTCTCTCCAAAATGATTCCAACTCTTATATGGTTCTATCATGTTGAAGAGGGTGAAATAACATTTTAGAAATTATCATAGTCGATTCTATTCATAAGAGAACACAATATGGAACTTGGATAATGCTCTAAGAGTCATTTCTTATCTTGCAACACATTTTGTCACGATTCCAAGGCTCTATAATGGAATTGCAATGATTTATCCATGTAGTCCAGCTTCTTGTTCTTGTTGGGTGACATCTTGGAAGGGTTGGGATGGTTTGGAACTAATGTAGAATGTAGGGGGAAGAAGGTTAGGGTTCACAGTAGGCAGTTGGTATTGGTTTGTGGGAAGAGATGCGGGACTGCAGAATGAACAATCAAAACTGTATCAATGTTTTGGGCTTTGCTCACACTACCATGGTAGGCTACCGCAATCCTCCATGGGTATTGTTGCACTACTGCGGTATGTAATAAAGTAGTCAATGGTTGTTGCATTCTTTCATTTCATGTTACATTTTGCTCTTTGTTTTGAGTCATAGATCCTCTTGTACATTGATCATTAGTCTCATACCCATGATTTCATGGATTTGTCTAATGTTTATTGTACTAAAAATAATTTTATATATCAAATTTGTATGAACTTTGGGTTATTACAAAGGTTGGAACACATATAAAGGTACGTGGTTAGAATCTTAATTAATCTTTTGTTAAGTATAAAACATAACATTCAGGTAAGTAAACTAGATATAAACATGAATTAAACATATAAACATAGTAATCATAGCATAACATCACAAATCATGCATCTTCATTTATATAAGCCTGAGCATGCATATTCTACATGACATATATAATGGTTGATCATAGATATTCAAAGCATATACACATCCAAGCCTTATGTAAATCAAAATAATAAATTAAAATAGGAAATCATCTCCACCTCAATCACTTAATCCTTCAATCTTGAGATTCCACACTACTTGAACCTTTGTTGAGCCTTCACAACTTCTAGCACAGGATTTGTGCAGAATTTTGTTTCTCCACCTTCCTACCACTCCAATTGTTGTTTAGAATAGCCAATGAATGAAAGAGATGCCAATAGAGAGGCAAGGATAGCAAGAAGAGAATTGTTTTGTTCCTGCTGGGATGAAGAGAATGACACTGATGCTTGGGTTTATATAAAGTTCTAATTGACAAGTTTTGGCAAGTTTGAGATGTCTTCGTAGTAGAAACCTTTCTAAAACTCTTCCCCTTTCCATTTTATTTGTTTCTTATGTAGAAGAATTAGTGAGTAAAGGTTTTAGAAGTTGTTAATACATTCTTTTGGGTTAATTTTGTTTTAGAAACCCTTTTAATTCCCTATTTTACTTTAATTAAAATATTTATATTTTATTGTTTTCTTAATTTTAATTATTCAAAAAAAATTGGGGTATTAACAAATAAAATAAATTTTATCATCGAAATTTGTACTTACTTGTTCCAATGTTATCTGATCATATATTTTAGCTCCCATGTTGCTTCTTTTACTTCATGATGCTACCAAAGAACCTTGACTAAGGGGATGTCCTTTGTTCTCAAGCTTTGTACCTTGTAGTCTAGTACACTAACTGCCACCTCTTCATATGTGGCATCATTTTGGAAATCAACCTCTTCTTGATGGATTATGCCAGAGGTGGTTGGTTCGTATGTTATTGGCATCGACATTTGGATCACATTATGTACTAAGGACATTTGATTTTGTAAGTTGAGTTTGTACGCCCATCATCGATTCTTCTAAGTATTGCGATTGAACCAATGAATTAGAGTGATAACTTTCCTTTGTATCTGAACTTTTTAATCCCTTTTTGAGGGCTTCTCCTCAAGAACACTGTATCACCAGCCTAGAATTCTAGGGGCATTCTCCTTTTATCGACATAACTCTTTTGCCTACTTCGTGCTATAGCCAATTTCTTTTGGATATGTTTGACTTGATTACTCATCTAATATGTGTAGTTTGGCCCGATAAGCACATGGTCCTTAAGTTCTACCTAGTAAGTTGATGATCTGCAAGGCCTCCCATAAAGAGCTTCATATGGGTTTATCTTTAAACTTGCCTGATAACTGTTGTTATAGGCAAACTCTGCCAAGTGTAGATACTTGCTCTTGTTGCCCTTGAAATAAAGGATGCAAGGCCTTAACATGTCTTATAGTGTTTGAAGGACTCTCTCAGATTGATCATTGGTTTGTGGATGGAAAGCGGTACTCATGGTGAGTCTGGTGGCCAATTCATTCTGTAGTCTCTACCAGAACTATGATGTAAATTGAGAGTCTCCATCTGGCATTATGGTTTTAAGAACTCTATAAAGTCACACTATCTCCTTTACATAGAGTCTTCCTAGTTTAGTAACTTGGTTTGTTGATCTAATGGACAAGAAATGAGCCACTTTTGTGAGATGATCCACAATTACTCATACAATATCTTCTCCTTTCAAATTCCTTGGTAATTCACTAACAAAATCCATTGCAATGTTATCCCACTTCCATTCAGGAACTGGGAGTGGTTGTAACATTCTGATGGGTTTTATATGCTTTGCCTTCACTTGCTAACATGTGAGGCACTCAGAGACATACTTAGCCAAATCTCTATTCATTCCTTGCCAACAGTAGGTTGTATAGAAGTTTTTGTGCATCTTGTCACCTGGATGCATTATGTATTTTGTCTAATGGACTTCATCTAGTATGGCTTGCCTACTTTGTCCATTCTAAGGTACACAAATTCTATCTCCAAGCTTGAGGATATTCTCAGCATCTATTTTGAAGTTTATATGCTTACCCCGTTCAACTCCTATCAAGCTTGTGAGCCACTTATCTTGCATTTTTTCATCCCTAATCTGATATAGAAGATCCAATTACAAGTTCTGGTGTAGAGGTAAGCCTACTTCTCATCTAAAGTCACTCTCACATTGAAATCTTTAATCAATTAATACATCTGACCTTTCTCCTCATCTTGCTTGTTGAATTTCCTAATTAGGGCATCCACTACTATGTTGGCCTTCCCTAAATTATGATGTAGTTAGAAGTTATAGTCTTTAAGAAACTTCATCCATCTGCACTGTCTGAGATTCAACTCCTTCTGGGTGTAGATATATTTCAAACTCTTAAGATTTGAGAATAAATCAAACCTTTCACCATAAAGGTAGTGTCTCAAAATCTTTAGAGCGAACATCATAGCTGCTAACTCCAGGTCGTGTGTTCGGTAAATCTGCTCATGAATCTTTAGTTGTCGTGAGGCGTAGGTGACAACTTTTCCTTCTTGCATCAACACCACACCTACTTCATTTTGCAAAGCTTCCATATATAGAAGATATCCAAAACCATGTCTAGGAGTGACTAAGATGGGGGTTATAATCAATCTCCTCTTTAGTTATTATAATGATTGCTCACACTTCTCATCCCACATGAACTTGACTCCTTTTCTAGTAAGCTTGGTCATAGGTTCAGCTAACTTTGAAAAATCTTGGATGAATCTTAAGTAATATCTACCCAAGACTAAGAAAATTCTGATCTTGTAGCTGTTGTGGGTTGTTTATAGTCCATGATAACCTCCAACTTCTCAAGATCTATAGAGATTACTTCTGCTGATACTACATGGCCAAGGAACTTGACCATCTTCATTCAGAATTCACACTTGCTAAACTTGGCATACAACTAATTTCTTCTAAAGGTCTCTAACATAATCTTCAAGTGTTCTAAGTATTTGACTTTCAACTTAGAGTAAATTAAGATGTCATCCACAAATACCACCACAAACTAATCAAGGTATTGCCTGAACACTCAGTTCATCAAATTTATGGATGTTGCTGGTGCATTGGTCAAACCGAAGGGCATCACTCTAAACTCGAAGTGTCCATATCGAGTTTTAAAGATTATCTTGTGTATATCAAACTCTTAGATCTTCAACTAATGGTATCCTGACCTAAGATCAATCTTTGAGAAGTATGTGGCTCCCCTCAATTGCTCAATTAGGTTGCCTATCCTTGGCAAGGGATACTTGTTCTTCACTGTTGCCTGGTTCAGTTTTCAATAGTCAATGCATAGCCTCATGGATCCATCTTTCTTTTTAACAAACAACACCGAAGTTCTCCATGGTGATTCACTTTGCCTTATAAATTCTTTCTGTTGGAGCTCGTCTAGTTGAGTCTTTAACTCGATCAGCTTTACTGGCGCCATTTTGTAAGGAGGTATGGCTATGGGGTTGGTTCCATGGTGAATTTCAATCTTGAACTCTATTTCTCTAGTTGGTGGTAGTCTTGGTAAATCATCTCGGAATACATTTTCATAATCTCAGACTACTTCTAAGTTTTGGATTCTTCTTTATTCTTCTGAGTCCTCCTTTAAAAACTTCGTGAATTCGTCTTTCAACCTTAAGCAGTTCAACATTGCTATCATCGAACTTTTAGATAATCTTTACAAATCACCATTATTCTATAGGTTTCTCCTAAAGCTAATGTTAAGGTTACTCTCCTCTTAGGGAAATCTATCTGTGCCTAATGTGTAACACCCCAACCCCTGTATCATTAAGCATTGGACGCATCCACCATTTTTCTTGACAATGGACTAAACCAAACGGCGGGCCAGGCCGGTGTTACATTACAAGCGACACACACTTGACTCTCTATTTCAGTCATTTCATGCCTTGATCGTATTTACCCGTACATAGCTTAAAAAAGAGAATTTAATAAGGCAATAGTATAAGAAATAACTGAAATTCATAAACTCAATTAATTAAATAAAATTGAGTACATAATTTAAAAAAAAAACATTACAGCGGAAGTCTTAAAACTTGGGCAACATGCCCTTACATAAAAATTAGAAACTTTTAAAATAAGAAGAACCTAACTAATATTCATGGTCTTCATATAATTTAATTCTATGAAAAATAAAAGGAAGGGTGAGCACACAGCCCAGTGGTTCATTCTAACATTTAAATCATTATTTCAATTCAAACAAACCAAGCATGTCAAAAACTTTTGTACATTAGGCGATTCAAACAATTTCTTGTTTTGGTTGACATTCAGACCGA
>JAJIYU010003189.1:0-27532 GCA_030144865.1 Tinospora cordifolia | reverse complement strand
ATGATGACACCCTTACTCTTATCCACCATTAAAGGACTTGAAAGATAAAATTTAGATAGAGTAGTGAACCTAAGTTCGACAACAAGCTTAGTAAGCAATGAAATCAAAATAGTACTTAAGGCAAGCATTCTATAATAAAACAGTGTTGTATTCATGAGTAAGTAAATGATCTGCTAATGAGTATTCCATATAATCTTAGGGAAGATAGCTATCAAAATAGTCTTTGCACTCCTTTAAAATCAACATTTAAATTTCATGTGAATGCTTAGCGTATCCAAAACCAAATTCAAGTCTAAATTCTATTCAAGTGGGTCAAACAATAAGCATACTAGCCATCAAGAGGATTAGGCATCAAATGTATTAGCCACTCGAGCGAGTCAAGCACTAAGTGCACCTCAAGGATACCTTAGCCCCATGCTCAATCCTTGAGTGCTATCACAACTACAACATGTACCCTGACCACATCTTGAGATAACTGCAAGTATAGAGTATCGCAATGTAATACAACAGTATCAAACCAAGGATTGTTCTTAGTGAACAGTAAAAACTCAAAAATCTTAAACCCTAATGTACTCTCTATTTTGATTTTATTAAGGTCACAAAATTTAATTCGAGCAAATCAAATTTAACTACATTGAATGAAAAATAATATGGGTTGAGTATCTAAGATAGTAAATCGTATGCAATCCCCTTTAGTTTCTTCTTCAATCATCTACTTCTTGTGTTTTAGGTTATGACACTTGTTATTAGAATCCTCTCCGATGTGTATTTTAATATTTATCAATATATTCCTTACTTGTTCCAATGTTGTCTAGTCAAACATTCCTAGTGAAGAGGTCTAGATATTTCTTTCTCATATAGCTTTCTAATCTCTAAGTTGCCTCTTCAATGCCATGTTGTATCCAGAAAACTTTGACTAATGAAATATCTTTCATTCTTAAGCTTTGTACCTTACAATCTATTTTGATTATTGTTTCCTCATATATGGCCTCATCTTGAATGTCAATCTCTTCCAAATGAATTATGTGAGAGGGACTGATTCATATCTTCTGAACATTAACACATGGAATACATTGTGGATTGAAGACATTTTGTTGGGTAGATCTAGTTCATATGCGCATTCATCAATCCTTCTAAGTATTTCAAATGGACTGATGAATTTGAGCGATAGCTTTCCTTTATCAAACTTTTTAATTTTCTTCTAAGGACTAACCTTCGAAAGTACTTTATCACTAGTTTGGAACTCAAGGAGTCTTCTTCTTTTTTTTTTTGTATAACTCTTCTACTTGCTTTGTGTAATAGCCAAAGCAAAATGCTTCTTCCAACCTCCCCTCTTTGTTATAACCAGTACTATCATCTATTGACTATAATATAAATTAAATATTATTTATAATCCTAGCAAACTTAAATTTTAATTAAATTAAGTTGAGTAGCTAGACATACCTGTTGGGCACACGAGAAGCTTTTTAATTTTTCGGTATCAAGTTTGCCTTTTCTTATGAAAATTATATAAAAAAAACATTAAATTCTCATTGAGAATGAATGATAACTAACTTTTCATGATATGCAACTACATTGGATCTTGGTGCAGAAAAACGAGGCCCATCATTAACATTGCCACTATTGTCTTATAAAACATTCAAAATATTAATAGTATTATAAAAAATAATACATCAACTAAGTTAACTTGAGTTGAACTTAACTCACACTGGTTGTATTGCCTTTTTGCAACAAGAGAATTCAAAGTTCATTAACTTGATGTTGTAGCTCAAAAGTATGGTCTTGAAACTAATTGACTTGATCTTTTAATTCTTTAATATCTTTTTCAAGTATTTGTACTTTTGAATCATTTTGAATTTTTATTTTTAATTTAGAAGGAGTTGCACTAAATCCAAGACCTATTACCCACCTAGGACGTTCACGACCAAAAACCTTAGCAAATGCATCATTTGCAATTGTTTCTAACTCTTAAGTATTATTCCCCTTAGAACATTCTTCTATTTTTCTCTAAGTAAAAGAATGAAACATGAGATGTGAAAAAAATATTAAATAATACTTAAAACAAATGTAAATACTTGTAATATTTATTAAGGGTTCGTAGAGTATCAACGAATCTTCAACAACTTCATTATTAAGCTTTCCATCTTTTTTCATGTGCCCTTTAATCCAAACATCAACTCTTGTCATAGATGGATCTCCTTTTTTCTAAAATATATTTAAATGGAAAGAAAATTAGTCCTAGCAAAATAAATTTGCAAATACAAGTAAATAAACATTGCCATTTCATGTTCTATTCTTACATAACCCTTTCAGCTCACTACATGATGAATCTTTTGCTCTACCCTCATTTTTCGAAACCAATCACTTGTAGCCTATGTATATGTAAATATAAAACAATTTTTCTATGATATCTTTTGAAAAATATACATTAAACACATTCCAAGAAAAGATGCTCGCATATATCTAGATCATTAGCTACTTCTCTTATTCGTTTTGTTAGCATCTTCATGTTGAGGATGGCATGGTATGATGAAATAAGGAGCTCGACATCTCAGATTGCCAAGTTGAATATCCTTGAAGAAAAGAAAGATGGAGCATGTTTAAAGATGACAACTAACTAACAATGGGTTGCTAATTACCATAGCTCCAAGGTGTGATTTGGAATTTCAAAATAAGAGACTTAGTTAAAAAAAGGCAATGCTCCATAGCCGAGATCTAGAAGCAAAAGCTTTTGGATCGAGTTGGGAAGGCCCTTAAAAAATCATCAAGCTTTCGATAAGGAGTCTATGGGGTAATAAAGACCTATTGAAAGCTGAATTTCAAAGTCTTGACATGTCAATCACTTGAACAACAATAGGTTGTAAATTTGCAAGCTAATTGAAGTAACAAAGATTTTTTTAATTTAATTTAATTTAATTTAATTTATTTTGTCAAGCACTCTTTTGGTATGGACTTTTTTTAAATAATATAAAATAAATAAATTATTTTTAAAATACCCAACTCATCAAAATTGTACACAATCTACCCGTCTTTCAACAGTGTTTTACCACAAGTGTGTCCCTTTGGCCATTTTGAATTTTTTTCATGTCCACATATCAAGGCATTTTTACAAAAAAAGTCTTTGAAATAGCATAATACGAAGGCTTCTTTTGAAAAGATGCCTTCAGTGTAAATGGTTATGTTTACCAAGTTTGCTAGCAATTCGGAACGAGTTTTCTCGCGATACTACTTCTAGCAAGTTCTAATTGCTCCCACGTGAAAGTGACAGAATAATTTTCAGACCCTCGGATAAAATTTTGGATGCGTCACTTCTTTTTCAAGTTTTTGGTCAAAACTCTGTAACATCAAACCTGTTTCTACTTATTGTAGGAAATTCGATAGGGGTTTTCTCACGAGACCACTTCCAAATTCTAATTGCCTCCCACTAACAACCAGAAGTGAAGAAATAATTTTTTGACCCCCAGATCAAAATTTGGATGCGTCACTTCTTTTTCAAGTCTTCGGCTAGAACTCTTTAATGTCAAACCTATTTCTGCTCACTGCAAACAATCCGGGAGGGCTTTCTCGTAGGATCACTTCCAACAAGTTTTAATTGCCTCCCACGAACACCCAGAAGGGCAACGAAATAATTTTTTGACCATCAGATCAAAATTTGGATGCGTCACTTTTTTTTTTTTTTAAGTTTTCGGTCAAAACTCTTTAACGTTAAACCTATTTTTGCTCACTGCGGGCAATCAAGGAGGGGTTTTCTCGCGGGACTACTTCCAACAGGTTCTAATTGCCTCCCATGAACACCTAAAAGCGACAAAATAATTTTTTTGACCCCTGGATCAAAATTTGAATGCGTTACTTCTTTTTCAAGTCTTCGATTAGAACTTTTTAACGTCAAACCTATTTCTGCTCACTTCGGGCAATCCAAGAGGAGTTTTCTCACTGGATTACTTCTAACAAATTCTAATTACCTCCCATGAACACCTGGAAGTAATGGAATAATTTTTCGACCTTCAAATCAAAATTTGGATGCGTCCCACCCCCTTTTTCAAGTTCTTGCTCGAAGTCATTAACTTCAAAACCTCTTTTTGTTTACCGCTGCGGGCAATCTGCAAGGGGTTTTCTCATCAAAAAATTAAAGATAAAAATTGCATATTATCAATAATAGAACATAAACTGAAATAAGAAGCATACTATTGGAAAGAGAAAAAACAACAAAGTTATATTCAACATCCAACTAAAAGATTACAATTAAAATGTAATCACCACTTAACATTATAATAAAAAAGTCCAAAACTGTTATAAATATAGTTAACATGTACACTTCTTTTTTTATTCATTTAATCACCACATAACATTACAATAAAAAACTCCAAAACACTAAAAAATATCGTCATTCTGTCCCATAAGGTGGCCAATGGTGTCTATTGTTTCTTTTTAAATGTCGTCTTGTGTATTGTTGCAATGGTTGTTCATCAGGAGGCTCGACAGGAGATTCGGGATGAGGTTGATCTTCATTTTCAAGCACTCATTCATTAGCTTCATCATGGAAGGTACCATCGGATGAGAACATACTTGCATCGAATAAGAATCCAACATCTTGTGACGTTGAAGCTTGAATATTAGAGTATGGCTCAAATGGAGTACTATGAGTCATTGGAGTATGGTTATATGGGGATGGCGTATGCTCTCCACCTTTTCTTTGTAACATGTAGTCTTCCTGAACCGTTTGCAGTGAAGATAATGTGACCCTCTCAATCTCCCTCATAGATGCATCGTTGCTATGTTTACTGAGCATGTACATATGAGCTATCTGGCTTGCCTAAGCATCAACAAACAAGAGAAAAAAATGTAAATTATTTGTAATGATAAATCTTTAATTAATCACAAAATTTATAATGTAAAATGAAAGAGATATACATACCAAGTAATGAAATCTCGTCCCATTTATCGTCATAAATCTCTGCATTATTGTTCGGTACCATACCATGTAGGGATCAAAATAATTATCCATATATGGTACATGAGAAGCATGTATTATCTCCTCAGCTAAATGATCTGCTCGTTTTGCCCACTACTCAATAAACCTCTAATATACTAAAGCCAATCACAGTTAGATTGACCTTTTATATTTGTATTGTAAAGATCAACATTTGCACTGCATGGTTTGGGGATAGGCTGATACATTCCAACTTACCGCAATACCCGATCAGGCCTATGATGCTCAACAACCGCAAAACAGATGAGTGGTGAGATAGTGCGCCAAATGTCTCTACCTTGTCGATTGTACTCTGGCAAATCATTGATTATGTCATCTGTGTATGGCGTCCAAATGACTTATAAGACGATGATATATTTGTTATTATGGGTATACGCCAAATCCCAACTTATGGTTTACAATAAATAATTCAAATATAATGAAAGATACCTGCTGAAATGACTGTATATCCAACAACTCTTGGTACTTGACCAACACATGCATTGAAACATGTGTGGTCACTAATGCATTTCTCCACTTGCAATACAAATAGAAACACATAAAAAAATTTAAGTGTTAATGCTATTAATGTCAAGGTCATAGAGGTTAACTATCATTCCACATTACCTATAACCTAATGGTGGCAGTAATGGTAGATGTGCACGAGAATCATTATTAATATTGTCTCATCTTTGTAAAAATAGAAAAGGAGATTAGTCTCATGCCCATAATTGTAATAAAATTAGCACACCAGATACTCATTTCTTCTCAGAATTTACTACTCGACACATCTGACGATACAACCATGCCAATGTAGCACCACCCCATGAATATTCGCCAGCTTGGTCAAAATCAACAAGAACTGACAAATATCTTAAGTGTACTAAATTGTTTGACTGATCTAAAAATAAACAACCTCCAATAAGTTGCATAATATACACCCTCGCATATCGACCAACTTAAATAGCTGTGGCATCTGCAGGTGATGTCACTCTCTGAGCAAGTAACGACAACTTCAGACGACCACCCTGTCTATCGGTTCCCTCAAGAACAAATCTTAGCAACTCAGAACAAGTATCACTATAATCCAAATCCGTTGATCTAGTAACAGGAAGCCCATCAACAGGAAGGCCCAATAGAACCTCAGATCCTGTAGAGTGATAGTTGCCTCACCCACTACCAAATGAAATGTACGAGTCTCTTGTCTCCATCATTCAACCAATGCAGTGATCAAGTGCCAATCCAACTCTATAAACCTGAGTTATGCAAGCCCATAGAATCTTGCCCTCTATAAATGGGGGATAATACAATCATTCAGGGAAAACGTACGATCAATTACTGCTTGTCTGCGATGACAGTGTAACTCAGATAAGTCCTGCAACATAACAAAGGCATTGTTAGTAGTTAAAAGGAATAATACAACTACTCAGAATAATATTAAAGGTACTTGTCCCTGCCAAATAGAAGTAGAATGATGATGTCCTTAAAGCGTCAACCTGGATGAATCAATAAACCCTGCATACATCTAAAATTGCAGTATGCACATTAAAACGAAGCATAAATAATGAAAAAACAAATTTTAATTTAGGTGAAATATAAAAGAAAATTTCATAACATTGTTGCACAACATTTAGTTCTTATCAAACAACGACAAAATAGAATACAAGAGTTCAATTTATATTTCTATAAAGACTTGGACAACTACATCGATTATGGCCTTCGTCTCCACAATTACCAAATAGATCCTTGAAGACTGCTCCTGTACATCCATCTCATTAGTTATTTGTGATGTCCTTGGTCATCCTGATTTGCGAACACATTCATAATTTGGATACACTTTACATGCAAGGCTACAAGGGGGCTAATAAGATTCATGTGAAATTGGATGAAAGTGTGACTCATAACACTTGATGTAATTATCGATGCAGTACCATTTTTCTATATATGTGTCACAATCAAGACTATCGACACACTACTTGTACATAAGAGCATGAAATTCCATAGCACTGCTATTTCCCACTGCTACAAACCAATTGTAGTAGATTAACAACCTGTTTGTTACCACCCTTATTCAAACGAGCATTTTGCACACCCGTAACAACCTCAAATGTTTCGTTTAGACGATCTATCAAAGTCACGATATGATTTTCTGCTTTAGTCGCCTAAGCTAACATCTTCTGAACTGCATATTTTATATAAATATCCCCTCTATGGAGTGCTTTCTCAATTTTATTTTGTCGTTTTTCGAACCATGCAATGTTTCTATAAAATGTCAACTATGCCCATGCAATATTGGGATACATTCGTGCACCTCTCAATACACCATTAAAGTTTTCTACACAAACAAAAAAAACAACAAGTTCGAGATATTCATGTCAACAATTAAAGAAATTATGTAAATATATTAAACACAACATATTATTAACAACTAACCAGCAATATTGAACATCATCCAACCATATTGTACACCACCCTCATGAGCCATAGTCCATTGATTTGGGTCTAATCGAATAAACCATCTGGTGCAACCATCTTGAATGCTTTCAAGTGATGCTATAACCTCTACAAATTTGTGCAGTTGATGCTGTAAACCAACTTTCTTAACTAATTCTCTTAACTCCTCATCGTGAAATTTGTCATTGAAGTTACTAGCAACATGATGCAAACAAAATCTGTGATGTGCATGGGGCTCAACCCAACCATTATTTGGATTTTGAACGACAGCTTGGATACCTGCATGACAATCAATGATCAAGCAAATATTATCTCTGTTTGTTACTTGATAGCGGAGGACCCTAAGAAACCATACCCAATTATCCTTATTTTCTTGTTTAACAATTGTGAAAGCCAGGGGAAATATGTGACTAGCAACATCAACACTCGTCATCTGATAATGCTGGTTGGTTCATTGACACATCTTGATCTATCATTGACACATCTTGATCTATCATCCTCATTAATGTATGCCCAAAATGAACATGATTATACCTCTCTAGCGCTTCATCGTTATCACTATCACCTTCCAAATCAACACTGCTTTCTCCATGATAATCGTCATCATTATCATGATTACCATTGTCATCGAAATTGCAATGACCATCATGTAAACGTGTCACGGGGGCAATAGGTGACATTGTACTTGGACCAACATTCTCTTATGACCTTGGTGCATTACATACAACATAGTTTTTATTCCTTAATAAATTAGTTGCGCGATGATGAGTTGGAAGCCTATCAATAACATCAACATAAATCTCTATATTATTAGGCGGTGACATCTCTCACAACATAACAAATATATGTCTTAAACTTTCATCATTTGTGATTGAAAAACTTATAAAGTTTACCGTTCCAACACCATAAACCAAAGGATGTCTATATGTCATGTTGATTTGTGTTCCATCAGATATATATATAGTGCATTACAAATGGTTCTTTCAAACTCTTCAAATCGAACACCAAAGAAAACTCTTATAATACTAACTAGCATATGATTGTATGATACACCTTGGGAGTTGGACACTAATTTTCCATTAAAATAACATAGCATTAAAATGAATCTATCTTCTATCTACGTTCACATGCACAATCACCACAATAAGTAAAACAAGAATATTATATAATATGGACAGTAAGAGAATTACAATATAAGATGACAATCACCACAATGCTAGTCATGCAAAGAGTTAAATATGCTTCTTCTTTATAATTTAATAGAAAGCAATGACATAATCAAAACAATTATAAAAAATAAGAAAATTCATGCATCAAATACAATTTCTCCTTTGGGATAAACTATGTAGAACAAGAGCTGTAGTATCCCTAACTTTGTAGGACATGTAAGCAAATGTATGGTGAATTATTGATATCTGAGAAAATAAGAAACAACTCTCCAAGACATTTTTTTTTGGAGTCTAACATTAACGAACGACATCAAGGACACTTGGCAGTACTAGAAAAAGTGTATCTATTCCAATCAGCATAGAGAGAGAAAGAAGCAAACTATGACTAATTACAATATTAATTCATTTTATATAAGTTAAATTCAATTGTACATATGCATATGTATATATATGTACATATTGAATCTACTTCTACGTGTGTTTCTTTATGTTCCAATGATCAACACTTTTTAGAGTGGTTATATGAAATGCAAGAACAACAGTTTCAAAATAACATAGAACATTATGAATCATCTTGGCCCACAAAATGTTTATTAAACTAAATGGTGAAAACCAATAGATCATTTTTCAACTTATTTGTTAAATAAATTGGAAAGGCTTGTTTCTATTATATGCCATATACACTAAATTGCAACAGATCTTCGAACTTCTAACCCTGCCAAAGGTAGACTAAAAAAGCTTAAGGACCATTTCACTCTACACTTTTGAAAAACTTTAGATCCAACCAATAGCGGAGTACGTAGTGATCCAGCTTTTGGAATTTATTTTTTGACTTATATCCAGTACATAAAAGGCATGCAAATGTAATGCATGTGTTTAAAAATGTATACACATATACAGATATTACCATGCTATGGGACATTATCAGAGCACAAAAGTTCTTCCATTTTTGTTTTATTTTATTTTTTATTTACTCTTTTTTATTTAAAAAAACACCCACAAGAAATTTATCCAAGAAAACCCACCCAGAGAAATGCACCTATATAGGTGTCCACTAGCAGGTTGTAACAACACTAGTGCCACCACTATAATCATGATAGTATCCATTTTAACCTTCATACAGTAAAAGTATAAAATAAACACTTATACTAATTAGTTATTTTTACAAAATGTATTATATATATATGGGTGGGTCGTGTAGTGTAGGAAGATTAACATATGTACTGACATGGAATGTTATATAATATTACCTTAGAATGACATGATCATTTAATGATCCTTAACCATGGATGCGTTAATTACAGAATGACAATTGTATTGCTTGTGGAATTGCACAACTTGCACAAATAAATAAATAAACAATTTTCACTTAAACAATAGGTTCTGCAAGGTGTGAAAGGAGAAACAGGAGGTTCAAAAGTAAAAAAAAATGAAACAAGAGTGGTTTAAAAGAAGAGCGATGAAAAAGAAGTGAAAAATGCACGAGCTTTAATGGTGATAGCAGTAGTGGTATCAACATTACTATATTTTAGATTCTTATTCTTCTTGTTAGAAACTAGAACATCCACTTCTAAGGAAGAAATTGAAATAAAAAGTAAAAATAAAGATAAGCAGTAAAAGTAAAAATAAAAACTTACAGTGAAGGAGAAAGGCCCTCTAATGGTGGTATTTGCTTTGGCTTGAAATTTGGAAATTACCAAGTGTAAGGCTCGTATGATGATTTAATGACGAAGTTTAACTTATAAGGAAATTAAATCTTATTCTCACTGAATTTGGCCATCACAGATGGAACACACTTTTGTTAACCGCCAGGGGGTGAAGGCATTTGCTGATGGAACGATGCCAATCTTCATGGCTAAGGGAAAAATTGGAACCACTTCATGGCAACGAAGGTGCACGATTACAGAATGATGATGGTTCTTCACGGTGACGATTGTCTTCATGACTAGGGTAAAAACGACTTGCTGATGGATTTGGGTAAAACGGAAGGCATTTTTACTGAGCTTCTTTTATTGCTGCTGTGGGTTTTTAAGGCGATAAAATGATGGTGACCCCTTCACAATGATGGCAGCTAGGGGAAAAAAATGGAACGAAGGCCTTTTTTGGTCACTGGCTCGGTTTTTTACTACTGTAAATACCATTTTAACGAGCATGTGGAGGCGTTTTCTCCTCCACTTGCTTTGGTTTCTCAGCAATTGGAAGCGTATTTTGTAAAAACACCTCTTACGTGGACTCCTCAAACAATGACATGGACTCTCCAAACTACCACGCAGACACACATGTGGCAAAATACTGTTAAAAGTTGATTGTATAATTTTGGTGAGTTGGATATTTTAAAAATAAATTATTTATTTTATATTATTTTTAAAAAAATCTCCTTTTGTATACCAACTAAAGCTTTGAGCCACTTTTGATAAGTGATGGAACTACTTATTCAAATGAGGTGCATTCCACAAATGATCTAAAGATCGAACCTCTGTTCATGAAAGAAGTCAACTCAAAGCTTGCAAGGTAATTGTTAGACCACATCTTTGTTGGAAAATAAATAACCAACACATGAAAAAGAGCATCAACTGATGGAAACAATCTAAATTTTGAATAGAATCATTCATGTGAAATTATTGAAAAGAAATTAAAAGAAGTATGGAACCATACTTGAATACATTGTAGATTGATGTGATTGTAGTCTAAAGTTTGTAATTGATCTTTCAAATCAAGTACGTTGTTCTCCTCCTTTTGAAGGTTATTTTGAGTAGATGGGATATAAGAAAATCTATTCTATTATTAATTTTTGACGTAATGATTTGGGGACCAAGATTTCTTTAAATAACGTATGAAACAGTGCCTTGAAACCCATTCACATAATTTCTAAAGACACATCCCTATGATTTCCAAAAGGTATGGTTAATGGGTACCAATGTTATTTTTATAATTATTTAATTTAACCCATCATTAAATTAAATAATTATTATAAATAGTCTCTACACATAGGAGGACTATACTATTAGATGCATTCATGACCTTCGTAACCAACTTAGATCACTTTAATGAGATTTAATTAATAGCATATACACATATTATATATTACATATTGGTACATATAATATTGGATTAAAAAAAACCAACAATCTCCCACTTGGACCAAATATGCTATCATATGAGATCAATCATACCAAAATCAGAGTGAATATAAACTGAATACTATATACTACAATACAAAATCATAAAATAACGGAGATGTATATGTCCATAAGTATAGGATCAACACAAACTCCCATTAAAATGACATATTTTAAGAAAATAATAAACCCATATGAGCAATGTGCTCATGAAAAAGTTTACGTGGTAATCCTTTTGTTAGTGGATCTGCAATCATAGACTTTGTCCCAATATGCTCTATATAAATAATTCCACTTTGACTTCTTTCTTTAACAGCCAGAAATGTAATGCCAATATGTTTTGACTTTGTTGAGCTCCTGTTGTTATTTGAATATAATACAATTGACTTATTGTCGCAAAATATTCTTAGTGTCTTTCAATGTTGTCCATAGTTTGTAGCCTAGCGACAAAATTACATAGCCATATTCCATGGTTGGATGCCTCATAACAAGCTACAAACTCAACTGCCATAGTAGATGAAGCTGTAAGTGTTTGCTTAGCACTTTTTCAAGATATATCCCCTCTAGCAAGTAAAAAAAAATGTAGCCCGAATTAGATTTAATACTATCTTGACATCCAGCAAAATCAGAATCAGAATACCCAATGATTTCTAATTGATTTAACCTTCGATATGTGAGCATGTAGTCCTTTGTTTTCTGTAAGTATCTCATAACTCGTTTGGCTGCTTTCCAATGATCTATACCAGGATTGCTTAAATATCTGCCAAACATTCCAACAATGTATGCAATATCTGGACGTGTACATACTTGAGCATACATTAGACTTCCTATCGCAGATGCATATGGAATACGATGTAGTTCTTTAATTTCAAAACCATTTTTAGGGCATTGGCTAAGACTGAATTTGTTTCCTTTGGCCATAGGGATATCACCTGGTTTACAATCTTGCATGCCATATCTTCTATGAATTTTCTCGATGTAGCTCTTTTGTGACAATCCAAGCATTTATCGAGAGCAATCCTGATATATCTATATTCCTAATACAAAAGAAGCTTCCCCAAGATCTTTCATCTCAAATTTCTTTGATAGAAATCGCTTGGTTTCATGCAATATGCCTTTATCGTTGCTGGCAAGTAATATGTCATTAACGTAGAAAACCAAAAAAATATATTTACTCCCACTGAATTTTTGATATACACAATCATCAACCACATTCATTTCAAAACCAAATGAAATAATTACTTGATGAAATTTATGATACCACTGACAAGAAGTGTGCTTAAGTCCATAAATGGATTTCTTTAATTTACAAACCACCTTCTTTGCATCTCCTGATACAAAGTGTTCTGGTTGGACCATATAGATTGTTTCATCAATGTTTCCATTGAGAAAAACAGTCTTGACATCCATTTGATGAAGCTCAAGATCAAAGTGTGCCACAAGTGCCATCATAGTTCTAAAAGAATCTTTTCATGAACTAGAGAGAAAGTCTCTTTATAATCAATTCCTTCTTTTTGTGTAAAACCTTTCGCGACAAGATGAACCTTATATCTTTCAACATTAGCCTTTGCATCCCTTTTGGTTTTAAATATTCATTTACAACCAATAGGCTTCAAACCTTCAAGTAATGGAACAAGGTCCCAAACGTCATTATCTTTCATAGACTTTATTTCCTCATTCATGGCATCAATCCACTGTTGAGATTTAAAACTTTCTATGGCTTGACAAAAGTTGATTGGATCATCTTCCACCATACCAATATGTTCTTCATGTTCTTCAAGAAATATAATAGAATCATTTGATAATTCACTTCTTCTTTCTCGAGTAGATCTTCTTAATGGCACCGATTCTTGAGACGCTGAAGTTTGCTCTTGTGAAATAATATTTGGGTAGGAGTTTCTAAGATATTGTTTTGATTTTGATCTATCTCTTGAACAATGTCAGGAATTAAAGCCTGATCAATGTCAATAGCATATATAGGAATATTAACATAGTCCTCCTCAAAGAATCGAACATTTCTCGTTTCAAAAATATTTTTAGTAATAGGATTATAAAATTTGAAATCTCTTGATCTCTCATAGTAACCTATAAAATAACAACTTACCGTTCTAGAGTCCAATTTCTTTTCATTTGGCTTACAAGGTTGTGCCTTAGCTGGACATCCTCAAATGTGTTGATGATTTAGACTCAGCCTTTTGCCTATCCAAAGTTCATAAGGGGTTTGGTAGTTGCTTTAGTCAGAACTCTATTGACTATATAAGCTGTAGTTTTAAATGTTTCTCCTTAGAGAGACTCTGGTAAGTTTGAATAACTAAGCATGCTCATGACCATATCCTTAAGAGTTCTATTTTATCTTTTAGCAACACCCTTCATAGGTGGAGAACCCGACATAATGTATTGTGGAACGATACCACACTCTTCTAGAAATTTAGCAAATTGCCCTGGACGTTGTTATCCAGAATCGTCATACCGACCATAGTATATTAACCACCATGACCAGATCTAACGCTTTTGATCCTTTTGTTGAGTTGGTTCTCAACTTCAACTTTGTACGCCTTGAACACATCCAATGATTGAGACTTTTCATAAATGAGATAAAGGTAACCATATCGTGAAAAATCATCTATGAACTTGTTAAAATATTGTTGACTATTCCAAGAAGCTAAAGGAAATGGCCCATAAATATCCGTATGTTTCAGTTCTAAGACAATCGTAAACCTATTGGCACCAAATCCCCTTAGGTTTGTTTGTTTCCCCTTGATACAATTTGTACAAATTGCAAGATCAATAAATTCAAGTTTGTCTAAAATCCCATCATTCACAAGTCTTTCAATTCTCTTTCTAGAGATGTGAGCCAATCTCTTGCCCCATAAAGATGAGGATTTCTCAGTGGTTAATTTTCTTTTAATACCTCTACTATTCAAATGCAAGGTTTTATGATATGAGGCAATTGTATCAAGTAAATAAAGGTTATCAATATAAGATAAAGAGCCAATACCAGTCAAACTTGAATTCAGAAAAAGATTAAATAATATATTTCCAAAAGTACAAGAGTAACCAAATTTGTCGAAGACAAAAATAGAAATCAAATTTCGTCTAAAAGATGGTACAACAAAAGTCTCTAGTAAGTCCAAGAAATGACCGGACTTTAATAATAGCCTAAAAGTTCAAATTGCCTCAACTATGATACTTTTTCCATCACTAACGAAAATGTATTTTTCACTATCACTTGGTGTTCGACAACTTAGATAACCCTGCATAGACACACTGGTGTGAGTTGTTGCACTAGAATCTATCCACCATATATGCCTAGGTAGCGAAGTCAAATTAACCTCAGAACAAACCGAAGTAAGAAATGTACCTTTCTTTGCATGCCAGGCATGATGGTTTGTACAATTCTTCTTCTTATGCCCCATAGCCCCATAGCCCCACAGAAGAAGCAATTATCACCCTTTCATTCCTTTTGTTGCTTCTTTAGTGATGGAGCATCTGCAGCTTCCTAGCCTTTCTTTCGTTTCTTCCTATTAGTTTTGGAAGTATTAACGAAAGGAACACTTTCAGTCTTTTCTTGCTTCAACCTTTCCTCTTCTTGCACACATTGTGAAATGAGTTCATTAAGGGTCTAAGAGCCCTTTTGACAATTGTAACTCACTTTAAGTTGACTATAGTGTGTTGGAAGGGATATGTGAACTAAATGAACAAGCAATTCCTTAGAGAGTTCAAGCTTAAGTTCTTTGAGTTTTGAAGCAAGATGGCACATCTCCATAACGTATTCTCGAATGTTTCCTTTTTCTTTATACTTCATTGAGATCAACTTTGGCAAATTTGTACTAGTTTCAGCCTTTTCATTTTCGGCAAATTTTTTCTCAATAGCCTCAAGGAAATCTTTTGCAGTACTTATCTTATCAGATATTGTGCCCCTAAATGCCTCTAGAATGGCTTTCTTCATAATCATGATAAACATACGATTAGACTTCTCCCACCTCCCCATGTCCCATTTATCATCAACGGTACTTTTTATCCGTAAGAGGTGTAGGAGATGAGGTCCTTATCGCAAGATCCAAATCAAGAACTCCGAGAATGATTAACAAGTTCTCTTTCCATTATTTGAAGTTAGTGACATTTAGCATAGATATTGAATTAATGCTAGCAGTAATATTTTAAGTAGAACTAGATGTCAAATTAGATAACAAAGCATATAAATAAATAAACTCACATAAGAAGTGTAACACCCAAGCTCCCGATCTTTCTGACATACGTCATAGGCGACGTGGTTGTCTCGTAGCTTGAGACGTCATTTCTTTCGAGTGCAGTCAATCATGCTTTCTATCTGAGAATTAGAGATATTACTTTTTCTTTTCATCATTTATCACATCTATTAGTTTTATCAGATCATTTTCCAAGGTATAGAGTATAAATACAACAGAAACACAATAATCTCAGTATTTCAAAATAACTGAAAACATTGATTTATGATCAGAGTTACGAACAATTTTGTGGGCTCCATAGCCTTTTTTTGATAATACAAATACTATCGACATCTGATATGATCAAATATAGTGGGTCACAAGCCCTACAATACAGTTCATTTTCTACTATCCTCATACTGTGAGGCACACTGTTATTAATTTTCATTGATCTGCTGGGGCGATGTCTTCAATAGTTACTTGAAAAAAAAATGATTGGGTGAGCTCAAGATCCCTGTGGATCATACACAGTACATCCATAGCGTTATTTAAACCAAACACTGAACATGTAAACACTTATCATCCATTAGGCGTTTCAAACATTTATTTATCCACAGTTGTCAATTAGACCAAAAGGGGTTAACCTCTATGTTCCAGATTTGGGGAGAGAGATCAATTCTGAAACTCAAACCCTTCTCTGGGATCATTTCTGAAACCCAATTCATTCAGGTGTCAATCTTGACAACCAGTTCTAATTCTTCATGGAACACACACGAAGGACATTCGTCCCCGCGTCGGTACGTGGTTGAAATCTTTATTTAATCTTATTTTTGTGAACATAGCATAATAAAATAAATATTTTTTTAATAATTAAACATTACATCAGCATGACATCATAAATCAATATTTCATAGGTGAAAACAATGACTCTCGATTTCTGATTTAGAAGATCGTATAAGACGCAACTACAGAGCATACTCTCTCGGTCATAAATAATATAAATTAAAAATAAAGGAAAATCTTTCACAAATCATTTAGTCAATAACCTTGCATATTTTTAGGCATTCAAACAATGCAAACATCACATATTCAACATTAAAATTCAAATAATATTTGAGAGTAGAGTAATCACTTCCACCTTAGTAGTAATTCCCTGAATTTCAACTTGTTCCGAGTCTTTGGCCAACAGTCTTCAGGATCTACGTTTTGAAAATGTCATTTAATAACTGCCCATGAACAGTACCGTATATATGAACAGTATTGTATATATGAACAGTGCTAAATAGTAACAATAAACAATACCGTATATATGAATAGTAGACTACGAATGCATATTGAAATGAACAACGACATCTCCAGTCTTAAAAAGAGACTAAAGCAGAGTGATTATACCTGCTTTGATTAGAAAAACCCTCCAATTGCATTCAAAGAGGTACCCAATAATATATTTTCACTACTGCTATGCAGAAACTGGGCTCCCCTTCCTACTACTATATTTGCTGTCTAAAACAGCTGAAGAACAAGAGAAGAGAAGAGAGTAAGCAAAGAAATTCTTTCTTTCTTGCTGGAATGAATTTTCAGAATGAGAGGGGGGGGGGGGGGGGGCGGTTTATATAGATTTTTCTGGCAGAAAAAGACGAAACTGCACAGTTGTTAATGGTTTATTACTATAGCTACAGTACCTGTTACTCCTGTTACTGTAGTTACAGTAACCACTGAACCTTATTTTGTTTGTTAACAAAATAGTGACCGTATTTGTGAACAATAACTGGATATTTGAATAGTGACCGTATATTTGAATAGTAGTTTTCTTAACTCAAATTTTGGGTATTTCAACACTAAAATTTTAGGTATTACAACCTACCCTCCTTAAAATAAATTTTGTCCTCGAAATTTGTACTTATCCACATCAATGTTGTTTGAAAAATAGTTGTAGGGTCAGTTCTAGAGTGAAGTTCAACTTCGAACTCTTCATCTCTAGTTGGTGGTAGTCCATAATGTATTATCTTTACAGAATAGGAGTATGAACATGGCATCCTAGTGCCAACAGGAACAGTGCCGCCGAAAAAATAGTAGTACCAACAGTAACGCTGACAATTACGCTGATAAAACAGTGTCTTTGTCTGTAACGCTGACAATTATGCTAATAAAATAGTGTCTTTGTCTGTAACGCCGACAATTATGCCGATAAAACAGTGCCTTTGACTGTGATGCTGACAATTATGCTGTTAAAACAGTGTCTTTGTCTGTAACGCCGACAATAACGCTTAATAATTATGCCGTTATAGTAGTATCGTCTCTTCTCCTTTAAATTTCTTGCTATTCGCACCTTTCCTCATTTTGGATCATCTATTTCTCTTGCTCTGCGAAAATGTTCTTCTTCCTCTTTATCGTAGCTACGGTTTCCTTGCCATATGAGTTTGGTGATTCCTCCATTCCTCCGGTGCGTTCTACTACCATGTTGGTGCCGAAATCGTGAAGGTTCAAAACGTTGGCTCGTAAGTCTGTTCTTCCAGCACTGGTGAAACTCAACTCGAATTCTTCAAAAGATGAGCTTCCACTTGCGAATGCCCCAGCACGAATGTCTCAATCTGAATCGCCTCCTAAAGGTAATGATCCTTTATTTACTCGATCTACTCGTTCTGATTCAGTCTTTGTTTCTCTAGCAGAATCAAAGGTTCCAGTCTCTGACCCGATGTGCTCAGAAACTCTTCCTTCTCCTTCAAGCTCAAAAAAACTTAGAGAAATTTCTAAGATATATGAGATTCAAGAAACTGGTGAGTCTTCTCAAGTAAACCCTTCTCCAATCCAATCTACAATGACTACAGTTCAAGCTAGTGGCTCTAGTGATCAAGAGGTCATTAGAGGGTGTGATAGAAGGAAACTAAGAAAATTTATTGGTGTAAGAATGCGATCTTTGGGAAGATACACTGTAGAGATTAATTTAACTAAAGGAAGATGCTGGCTTGAAACTTTTGATACTGACATTGAAGCTACTCTTGCTTATGACAAAGCTATTATCTCCATGAAAGTTTTTCAGGCTAGAACCAATTTCGTTTATTGTCCAAGCTCTGCTTTTCTCTTTCTTTCTTCACTTCCTAGCAATGATGCCAGTAGCAACACTTCAAAAACTACTACTACTAATGTTAGTAGTACTAGTACTTTGTCGTCACCATTCCATCTATTTTTGATACGTGTGGTAATATTTCAACAAATGGGTCTCCTGCCTCTATCAGCAAAACATCAATAACTCCTTTTGCTCTAATGATTCAAGATCTGAGTACTTGGAGAGCATGATTCCTGAGACTTGTTTAAGGCCATCTTCCAACTCAGACTCAAATCCAATTAATTTTGATCCTTCTACTACCTCTGATCTTAATGTTTCAAATAATACTGAATCAGATTTAATGTCGAATAATGTAGGGTCTTCATCCAGGTATATGGAAGAGTTGGATCATGGAATGTTAGGGGCCAATGGGCAATCATTGTCACCATCATCTTTATTATCATCATGTGATGTTAATATTATTGATGAAGCAGTTACCGATTTCAGCATTGGTCCTCAAATGCTGGAAGGTGGATGTTTGGGAGATCTCTTTCCAGTGAGTCAAGATCTTGATCTTGGATACTACATGTCTTAGTAGCAGCAACTCTCGTTATGGAAGAAAAAGAAGAAGAAGAAAAGAGAAGGAGAAGGAGAAGAAGTTCTCCTTTGGCTTGTTTCATTGAGAGAGACCAAAGTTATTGCATCAACTTTGGTCCTGTCTCAGTTTGAAGTTTTTTTTTTTGTGCTTTGATCTCTGTGTAATCTTTCTCAAAAAAAAAAAACCAAGTCGAGAGGTCGAATGTTTTTTTTTCAGTATTATTATTATTATTATTATTATTATTATTATTATTATTATTATTATTATTATTATTATCGCTTTTATTGCTGGAAATGGTGTGAAATTATAATAGCCTAGACTATTCAATCTCATCAAGATCTTGGGCAGGGCAATTTAAGGTACATAATCATCAACGTTGGGTTGACGAAATAGTTGGTATAAAGTAAATTGCCTAATGTTTCCAAATTAGTCCAACTCCATATCTTTCTGGTATGAACCGTATATCTCAAAGAGGTCGTATTTATGTGGGTTGAAAATAAAGGAATGGTTTCATTACCTAAAATGAAGAACATTTCCTCCTGAAGGACTAGTCCAATAATACCACTCACTGGTAAATAGCACATTATTTCTTCGCGAGTCTCTGCTAGCCATAAAATGATCAAAAGGTGACCATCTATTATTTGGGTCATCATTATCCACCACAAAAATTCCTTTTTTTTTTTACTAATGTGATGCTACATTTATATTTCTAGGTTCTCGATTGTGGCCTATCAGTTTATGCTTCTAAGTTTTGTTTTAAAGATTTTCAAAATCCTCTAAGGTCGTTGGGTACAAGATTTGGTTTCATGATCACAATATATGTGATATACATATTTATGAAATTCAGATAAATAAAGTATGCATTCAAAACAATTAGGCATTCATACAATCATACATGTTCACGCTAGCATAGTAAAGTTCTAGGCTTCTGCCTATGCCTCCAGGTTCGTGTGTCCCATACCACCCTTGTCTTTCGACATAGACTTCTACTTAGAGATTTTACTACACCCAATCAATTTTGCAAATGTCTCGATTTCTAAGGCTTCCCAAGCCTCACTATACTTGACTGTCCCATACTAGCCAAGCATAGGGAAACAAGTTTGTCCAAAGCCACCGATCATTCACCAAACATGGCCCGTCATTCTCCCAGTTTAGGATTCTTTTACATCCCTGAATCCTATGCGTCCCATACCATATAGAAAGCAAAGATACAGGATCCTCCCGATCTCGTGTCGTGACCAAACAAGTGTTTTATTTTCACAGTTATCAGTCTATAGCTTATACCCTAAAAGTTTTTATTTATGATCCACTGTGCCACCCTTAGCAACACCCAAGTTTCTTCCTAAGGTCTCTTTCTTAGACCTAGGTTGTTAAATCCTCGTCAGCATATCCTTTGGACCTTAGTGAATTCCTAGCCCTTAATTACCTCCTCTTGGTTTTTATATAAAAAATAAGTGTGTCCTTCAACTTCAACTACTCGTATGAGCTGGTGGGACAACCTCCAGATTGGACGGCGAAACCGAAGTCTACTTAGCAACCGTGTTTTCTAGAACGGGATAACCCATTCCCCTTTCAATGTTTAGCTTTACTCGGGACAAGGCTTACCCACTATCAGCTCAACTCGTAAGCTTGGTATCCAAACAAAAAAATTGGAAACATATATCTCTTTTTGAAAAATAATTTTTTTCAAAATCGTTTCAGTTTCCAAAACAGGAGGTAGGGCTTCTAAATTAACAAATAAATAGTCTTACCTGACTAGTCAATTCCTTCTAATTCTTTCCCAAGGCATCTAAAGCCTAGGCTCTGATACCACCTTTGTAACACCCCAGCTCCCGATCTTTCTCATATACGTCATAAGCGACGTGGTTGTCTCGTATCTTGAGACGTCATTTCTTCCGAGTGCAGTCAATCCTACTTTCTATCTGACAACTGGGGATATTACTTTTTCTTTTCATTATTTATCACATCTGTTAGTGTTAACAACCCTGCAAGTGTACGGGATCGCAATAGTAATAACCGGTAAGACCGGACATCGTCCTCAGGGAATAAGGGTTGCTGTTGATTTCGAATACCTGAGTTACTAATGATCCCAGTTTTATCAAGACTAGATTGGATTTGGTTGAATTAATTTCAATACTGGAAACTGATCTAAATAAAGATAATAGTAAATTTTGAAGAATTCAATAGATAAACTTGTTTAGGATAGTGAATGTTGCTGCTTACTTTGCAAATCTTCTTTGTAGTTATGAGTTAGCTAATCTATGAGTTATAGCATCAATAATTGAAACCCTTTCCCAAGGTGTTTCAATACTTACTAGATTTGTTTCGTCAAACCCTCTATCGAGGCGTTCACTTGACAATCTATGTGTTTAGTCTAACAATCCCTGTGCAACTCCCTAGATTGGTCAACAATGTCCCGATCAATCAACTAGTCTAGGTCCAGATTGTGATATCCATCTTTTAGGCTTCTCTCCCGAGATAGACTAAAAGATTAATTTCAATACATCTATGGCCAGTAGACATAAGGCTTTAAGTCAACACAACAAGGAATAAAATCTATAACCCAACAACTACAAGTAGATATTACAAACCATGCTTTGAACATCACATCCTAGACAATAAAACTGATTAGCTAGACATGAATTCAAAGGAAATCATAAAATTAAGTTCAAAGAAGCAATACATACTCAAATATCTTTTATAATCTTCAATAGTCAATAAAAACCTAGCCTTTCATGCCCTAATAGCCGTCACAGTGTTTTTTCCTTCGATCCTCCCCCTTTGACTCTAACTACCCTCTTCTATTTATAGTCCCGCATTTAAAAAAACCTAAAAAATACGAAAATCTCGCTATACAATCGAGTGACCGCGGTCCATGAATTTGATGTCAAAAACCCAGATTTCGTGCATTTTGTCCACTACGGTCTGTCAAATTTTTGTGCCAACCACATTCTGGTGACTGCGGTCACCAGTGTGTTATTAATTGGTTCTGTTCTTCTGTTCTGACTGTAGTCTTCTGTTCTTGTACCGCAGTCTTCTGGTATTTGCTCTTAATTCCATCTCTTTGATGCCTTCTTCTGATGCATTCTTTGTGTGTGTCAACCCGTATCTTGTAATACATGAAAATTTCTTTCCCAGACATCATTTTCTCATAGAAGAATATCAAAACTATATAAAAAAACAAGGCTTAAAAGTTATTAAACAATGTAAATCCCTAACTACATGCAACTATTGTTAATTATGCAATTCTTTACTTATATTTTCTCTTATTTCCTATAAAATGTATCATTTTGCCTATTCTAATCTTAGTTTACTATGCAACTAACAAATACTCCCAAACTTAGACTATTGTTCGTCCTCGAATAATGATTCTACTCTAAAGTTAACATGTCATGCCATATAGAATTCAAATTCTTTTTCACTCATCATTGTAACCTCTATTGTCCATTTCTATAGTTTATGACTCATTAACACTTCCTTAGTGACATTCAGTTTGTCTAGATTTTCAGTGCATCCTATATTCTTCCTTAACTTCACCCTCTCATCTGTTAGTATCTCAATCTTCCTAAACTTTGTAGGTGATTCGCAGTTGCCATCCCACTCATAAAAATCCTTTCCTAATACTTAAGTACACAAACCCCTTCAATTCTCTCATCTATCTATCTTCTACCCAAGTTAAACTATAATCAGGATCAATGGTCTTTCTTTTAGGTTGTAACATGGCTTGGCTCATGGTACAAGTGTAATAGGAATTTAAATCTAACTTAGGTGTACACTCATAGCAATAATAATAACCTAATTTGTTTGGTTTTCTTTATATATATAGCTCGATCGTTTCTTTTCAAGCCTTTTTTTTCTCATTCATGCTCACAACCATGTCTTCATAGCTCCCCCAAACTTATTTCAATGCATGCACTCCAAATTGTACTCATATGTACACTCATACAGAAGTCCAAAGTTCAGTTATCATTGAAAATACTAAAATATTAAGAAAATAATTATAACTCTTTTTTTTACATAGGTAATCTGACAAAAAAACTGAAAATATATGTATTTCAATGTGTAGCAGCCCCTCCGTCTTTCACATCATCAAAATAGGTAATATTAAAACCATGAGTGCACACAAATAGGTTTAAGTGAGATATTCACAAAAGGATAGAGTGTTTGTATAATGTTTAGGTTCATAACAAGAAAACAAGCTATAAGGCTCAAAATTGGTTACAAAGGATTATAAATGTTGGGACCGACATTTAGGCTATGACTCAAACAATAATGGCCTACTTCATTTCCTTCTTATAGTCATTCCTAAGCAGTGTTCAAGACAGATTTGATTATATTGAGAATCGGTGGAAAATCAATTCCGTTTATGGTTTGGTTTTTACTCCTCACTTCCTCAGTCTTCAGAGTCTCCATCTACCTAAGACTACAAAGATCTATCAAGGTCAAATTTCAAACAAACCAAGCACACAGACTGTTTGAAAGTGCCCTAATTCTTTGTCTCGTCACACTAGAGAAATTTTCAATTTCATAGGTTACTCAGTGAGAATTTTCAAAAATATGGCATGACTCTAGCTTAAATGACATCTATATGCTCGTGTCCTAACTAATGTGCTCATGAATTATCACTGAATAAATAATCCTAATATCTACATGTCATGGGAGACCTATACCTAGCTATGCATGTAAAGTCTAGAAGTATTAATGCACACAAAATATGTAAAATAATAAAATAAAATAAATATAAACCTTAAAGAAAATAAACCTGACATGAACTTGTCTTGAAATGACTTTGAAGAAAACTTTCTTCAATGCGCACCCCCAAACTTATGTTGTGCTTTGTCCTCAAACGCACATAGAGACGTAAAATAGAGACATCACACATGCATTCAAAGAAAATGAGAAAAAGAAAGAATTAGTCTGGAAATTATGGCAAAATATTGAGTAGCATTGATCAGTTAACACACAGTTAGAGATAATGCATGAACAGAAGAAAAAGAAAAGCATATGAATCAAGAATATACAAAAGTGTGAATTTCCAAAATAGATGCAAGAAAAGCAAAATAAACATCAAAACCATAGTGCTCAAAGATCTGCACCAAAGACTTCATCCTCGGTAATGAAGTCAGTGTAAGAGGCACTAGCAGCAGCAGCACCATCATCATCATCATCATCATCATCCATATCCTGAGGCTGGGGCTACTACACCGGAGGAACACAACACGCCATCTTCATGTAAGGCACAATACAAGGTGGAGGAGGAAAAACTGCTACCATATTCGAGTCCTTACGGTGCATCCACTCTGTCATGTATGCCATCCAGTGCATCATAGTGCGATCCGTAGTAGACAGTGGTGCAACCGCAGCTGAAGAAGGCTGAGGGGCATCTGTAGGGCGTGTAGAAGCGGAGGCAGGAGCAGTAGCTGGTGGAGGGGACTCATTAGAGGGCCTACGCCTCTTGGAAGCTGAGGATGTGAGCATCTTCACTGCTATATGGTCCTTCATCTTCAATAACGGCTCTGTCTTGTCCCAAGCAACCCCTACTCGTCTGCATAACTCAGTAATCAAGGTAGGATGTGGCAGACCAACATTTGTCTTGTCAATGGCAGATCTGATAAAGATGGAGATGATTGTCCCAATATTGATTGAGAGTCCCTTCATGATATAGTATGCTAGCACAGCTCTCTCAACAGTAACCCGATTAATAGCCAAGGAAGGAATTAGCACAAACTAGATATAGCCAAACTTTAGCCAGGGTCGTGAATGTAGTCTTCATCAAATTCATAGGCCTGTTGTTGTAATAGATCCATGAAGCCCCATCTACACACAAAGTCTTCAATATCTCATCAGGATCAAACCTTGGTAAAAGGCTGTAGTATTCATCCGGAGTGTCTGCCGGCAAGCCATACACCTCATTAATCGCCGCTGCATTGAACGGTACCCATTTGCCCCTTACCCAAACAAATGTACCTTCTCGATCAGGGGCGTTAGCATAGAACTCTTGGACTATAGACACCATTGTATTGCCCGGTGCTTGAATCAATTTGTTCCAGTCGCAGGCAGTTATAACTGTATCAATTCCCAACTCACACTCCTCGTTCATTAGCATTATTCCCCTCTCTGGAATCAGATGCCTATTGGAACGGATAATAGTTAGTCTTTGTTTAGCATTCGCTATCCGAAATCGATTCCTATCTGATGGAGGAGGAGGAGGGGCTTGTTGCTTGCCCTTAGAGGCCGGCAGTTTCATTCTTGGAGGCTTATAATCACAGAGATTAAAAACAAGGAAAACAACAAGATTCATATATAAAATTCAATAAAAATATCTCAACATATAGCTCTAATGCATGGTTTAAGTGTTATAACATCAAGCTCATTCAATGTGCATGAAACATTGAATCCTGTATTGGTTTGAATGATGAATGACATACAAAATTTGATGAAAAGTCACCTCATTTCATGAAACAACACACGTAAAGCATTAAATTACTCATGAATATGGATGTGAGCAAATCTTAGTGCATAAATGAACCAAATTAAGTGGCATTTCTAAAGTCAAGAAGAGAATAAGATGAGTCATTGCTCAAAAATCACCATGAAAACATTCTTAAATCATTTCAAACCATCTAAACATTCTTACATCATCAAAACCCTTAAACACATGCAAGAAACTAATGAGAAATCAAGGTAAAACACTTACATTTTGCATGAAAGAGGATGAAAAGCTTGAAAACTTGAAGAAGAATCCCAAAATCCACACAAAATCTCGGATTTTCAACACAAAAGTGAGCCAAATGACCGCAATCCAAGATTTAAAGGACGCATGGACCGTGGTCTTGCTTTATGGACCGCGGTCTATGTGCCCATTTCATGTATTTTTGGAGCAACACGAATTGGTGACCTCGGTCCACAGTTTTTCACTGTGAGTGAGGACCGCGGTCATTAGTATGATGTTCAGAATCATTATTCTGTGGATCGCGGTCACTTAAATTGCTTACACTAGTGACCGCAATCCTTGTGTTTTACAAAACTGGCATTCTGTGGACCGCGGTCTTCAGATTAAGGACCGTGGTCTACAGTGTTATATTTTGTGTATTCTGTTTGGGACCGAGGTCAACATATCTTGGACAACAGTCTACAGTTTGATGGATTCTTTTTAGTCAATTGTAAGTACATCAACACAATTTCTCCATGAAAACTAATAAACTTAACTCAACAATATAATCATGCAAATTCCTATAGTGGGTTGCCTCCCTCACAGCGCTAAGTTTAACCTCGTTAGCTCGACGAGGATACGCTACTTCAATTACTTAGGAGAACCATCTCTGCTTTCTGTTTTGGACCACTGTAGAAGATCTTCAGTCTTTGGGCATTCACCTTGAACTTGTGACCATCCACCAAGCTTTGCACCTCTACTGCTCAATACGGGAAGACTTGAGTTACTACAAACGGTCCCGACCATCGAGATTTAAGCTTACCCGAAAACAAACAGAGTCTTGAATTGAAAAGAAGTACTTGCTGCCCAGGTTTGAACTCCTTTTTCTCTATGATATGATCATGCCATTTCTTCATGCACTCTCTGTAGATGGTGTTGTTCTCAAATGCTTCTCTGCGAAATTCTTCAAGTTCTACAAGCTGCAACAACCGATTTTTGCCACAAGCCTTCGCGTTGAAATTTAACTTCTTTATCGCCCAATAGGCTCTGTGTTCTAGCTCACAAGGCAAGTGACAAGATTTCCCATACAGTAATTGATAAGGAGACATACCTATGGGTGTTTTGAATGCTATCCTAAAGGCCCACAACGCATCATCTAACTTGAGTGCCCAGTGTTTGTGGTTTGTGCCAACCGTTTTCTACAGCATTGACTTGATTTCCCGATTGGACACTTCAGCTTGCCCGTTAGTTTGAGGATGATAAGGTAGGGCAACCTTGTGCCTCACGCCATACTTAGTGAGAAGGTTGTTGAAGACTTTGTTGCAAAAATGTGTTCCT